>SNQJ01S0022379.1:114793-182015 GCA_010110895.2 Picea sitchensis | reverse complement strand
AACTAAGTGCCTTTGGTACAACCTTGCGTAATTCAAAAGTCCCTAGGAAACTAGCATGTGGACATGTGGGTCCTTTACTATTCCTTTAACTCCCTATTGTGATTTAATCTAAGAAAATCTTTGAAACTATCCTAGATTGTGATAATGTGGGCATGTATGGGCCCGTTACAAAACCTTTAAACTTCCCTAGTGGTTTAATATAAGAAAGTAAATTTCAACACTATCCTATATTTGTAGCATGTGGGCATGTATGGGCCTGTTACAATCTTAAGATGTGTTTTAAAAATAGACTAAGAGGAGTCCCAAGAGGGGTTGTTGTCCTCTCCTAAAGGTTTTAGTCTTCTTAAGGGAGATGAAATTGTCCTACAATCTTTTTCTGATTCTCAAGGTCGCTTGGAAGCACGAGAGAAGAGCATACTAAGCGATTGTTATCCAACTTCTAGTCCCAATGCAAGTTTTATGTGATTTAGAAATGATTCAAATTTATACTTTTAGTCAAAGAAAGCCATCCATGTGGAGAAAATGAAAGAAAAAGAGGAAATAATGATTTTAAACCCCCTAAGTGCCTATGTGTTTTGACTAATCCCTTTATATGAAGAGGGAACTAAGTGTGGTGCAGTTTACAACATGCATGAAATCACTTTTAAGAAGGCTAAGGGCCTTCCCCAAATCTCAAAAAACCTTACAATATGTATTTTTTGCACAGGTGCATGGGTCCCAGAGTAGATAGAGTTTCACTGAGCACCTCTGCGTAGACTGAAACAAGCTTATGGGCACAGGTGTACAAAACAGAACTGTGAATTAGGCGCATGTGCGCACGATGCGCGTCTATGGGCCAAAAAACCCATGCACAACTGACACACACCCGTGAAAAAGAATTTCGGATGGAATTCTCTCAATTCAACATGGAATTGGATGTTTTGCAGGTTGGCTTGGGTTGGTTAATGCACCTGCAGGTTAAATAAATCAAAAGAAGAGCTATAAAAACCCAAATGGGGTAGGAAATTGATACCTTTCCCCAGTGGAGTCACCAATCTGTTGCGCCTCTTTCATCACCTTAGTGAGAAAAACAGAGGTGCTTGAAAGCTTAGTTGAGTTTGCTAAGTAGGAAAACTATAAGGAAAAGGGTTAGAGAAAGAAATATAAAAGAACAACTAAGAAATAAACTAAGAAATAAAATAACAACTAAACTAATGAGCATAGGGACATAAGGACAAAAGAAACAATAAGACCCATGTCACCAATGGTAAGGATGATATTAGTGAAAGAAAACACCAAGAAGAAAGATGACTATGAGTCCCTTCTTCCTCCAAGGGAGGGCTCTTGGACCCCCACAAATAAGCTCTTCTTACAACTTTGAATGAAAATGGTGAAAGAATTCTTTTCTAATCCACTCAAGGGGTGAGATGGATTGCCCAATGTAATGGTGCTAAGATACTCTTGATGAAAACAGAGTATTCCTCAAGAGAATAGTAGAAGAATATATTTGCTATTGAATTCCTTAAAAAATGAAGTGCACCCATGGCCTTTTTATAGCACCTCTTTGAGGTATTGTGCAACCAACTTGTAGTGTGTAAAGAGGCTAATTAGGGCATTTTTAGGTCTTTGACCAGCCACCCAGTCGGATCCAGTCTAGATTTGAGTGTCAAATCAACTTGAAAACTGAACCAGAAGTGGGTGGGAGGCCAACCACTCTCATAAATGCATCGTTCTCAGATGTGCGCAGCTTTTAGCGACCACAGTCGCGCACCAAGCACATGTGCACTTTACCTTCGTTTCTGTTTTGCGCATGTGCGCACGTGCCCTGTGTATTCATAACGCACTTTAATTTTGTCACTGGTTGTATAGTTTTTGACCCTTTGGAAATGATTTTGTGGTAATTTTGGTCCATGGGTGACCTCATAACTGTTTGGTGATGCTGAATTCTTGTAACCATTTGCGGATGAAATTTTAGTGATAACAACTAGGGAGTGTTAAAAGTCTAGTATCGTGAAAGTTATCTGGGACCCCCCTCTAACACAGGGGATAAAAATGAGGTCGTTTGTGGAAAGGTAGTGGAGATAAACCCTCCAAATCCAGACCAAGCGTAGTGGGGAACACATATAGAGGGATTGTTTTGGGATTCCCTCGATAGCATTTGCCACGGAGCTTCGTGGGTCTCGAAACCGTTTGAGGTCATCAGTTGTCTTCTAGACCACTTTCTTTTGATACCCTTGATAGGTTTCAGGCTTGATACCCTTCTCATTTCGGTCCACCCGACTCTCCACTATACCTGCCTGGTGATTGTTCACGTGTTGGCAACCTAATTGCCATTATTTTAAGGACTTACACAAGTGACTGCGGGGGTATACCACGGTACCTAGGACATACATCTTCCACGTTTTGTAGAGTATACCCAGAGGCTGCTTCCGTATTCGAGTTTCACTTGCACTGGTAAGTTTTTCTAGTGTTGGTTGTTGTAACTGTTCTTCCAACTACTTTAGTGATTGCTTGTTTTATCTCGTAGGGACTTTTTCTAGTGTGTGCTATTTTTGAATGAATAGAAATCCCTAGTGTGTCTTTAATCTTCTCACATAGTGGAATATCATGAGCTCTGTTGATCATGAAGGCTTCTTGGCCTACCACTGGTTACGCTGGATCCACCCCCGCCACCGCTAAGGCGAAAGCTAGACCAACAAGGGTCTTTTGAAGCGACCGTATCACAGGAAATTGTGCCCGACCAACATCCAGAGGAACCAACCATTTCAGACCTTGGAGCGGAAGCTCTTGGTCCATATGAAACTCCAACCACTGATCTTTTTATGCCCATCATCGTACATATTTATCCTTATGAGCACTAGACAGTGTCACATGCATCAATGGAAACAAATGTTACCACTTCTTCTGGGAATTCTCCTATTCCCACTACGACTGTCACCACAGGGGGTGTTCCACCTCCTAACCCACCATCGTTGGTCTGAGCCACCATGGTCTCGACTGCCTCTACCTCAAGCAGTGGTCTGATCCCATCTTTGGCAGCGGCCACTGCTCCTTTCACACAGAGTGACAGGCCCTCCTTTCTCATACGGGATGCCTAGCTCAGGTACAATCCCTGTACTTTCCTACTCCACTTTACAGACTTTAGGTCTGGGGGAAGGGAGCTCTAGCGCTCCTTTGCAAGGACCCATGGGGGGCACTTCAGCTCCCTTTAATGCTTTCCCTTAAGGAGGAGGTCATATACCTCCTTCGTCCCCTTCACTCGGCGGTGCCCACCAGCATTCCGCCAGGCCGAACGCAAACCATATTTCATTTCGAGCAGGGATTCAAGGACCACCTTCTCATAATATGTCGGTAGGTTCGACACCATTTTCTTTGTTCGGTGTGTTTGGTAACAATGCTTTCTTGTCAGCTGCTTTCCCGACCAGGGGAAACCCCGGTTATAGACAACCTAATCCTATCAAGGGTACTATTCCTGCACAGGGGGCAAACCCAGGAACTTCTTTCACACCAAGACCTTGGAATTCTTGGCAGGGATCAGTTCCCTCGTCAAGAATGCTGATCAAGGGAAACTCCTTTCACAACCAATGGAACTCCGGGCAAGGTGCATGACCTATGCCCATGGGATCAGCATGGGGAAACCCTTCCCAAAGTTCTCCAAATGTAATGCATGCCCAACCATCTACGCTCTATTTCGGGAATCAGCCGATGATATCTCCTCAAATGAAGAATCCGTACACTGTTCATGGTGATGGTTTTTACTAGAACCCTTGCCAACAACCTAATTTTCCTGGCAACCTGGTGCTAGTCAAACTCCAGGCCCCTTTTTCCATGGTTATCACAAACAACCCAAACTACCTTTCCTGGCAACCTTGCATTTTCCAGACTTAACAAGGTTGTTGAATGACCCTATCTGTCACGATCTGCATTGGCCCCCTATGCCGACGAAGTTTCCTTTAGACATACTAAAGTTCGAAGCCAATCCTAACGAAGATCCAGGAGATCATGTGACTACCTTTCACCTTTGGTGCTTGTCTAATTTGTTGAAAGATGATTCCGTACAATTGTGATTGTTTCAATGCACTCTCATTGGGAGTGCTATGAAATGGTATATTGAGCCCGACCACTAAAGATACTCTTCCTCTGGTGAATTGGCAATGGCTTCCCTAAACCATTTCCAATTACCTGTGAGATACGACGCTGGCACAAAATTGCTGGACAATTTCGAACAGACAAAAGCGAACCATATCTCTGATCACATCTAAGAATGGAGACACTGGAAGAGGTTCATTAAGGTGCCAATCCCACCAGCATTCCTGCTTGAGTGGTTCCTTAAGTCTTTGGTCCCACAGTTATCAGAAGACGTTGCAACGTCGGGATTTTTTTCTGAGGAAGATGCAATCATGAGAGCTCAACAACTTGAGCTAATTTATTCTCAGTCCAGTCTACTGTACAAAATCTTACTGGATGCGCCATGATCAATACTTGATAAAATGAGATAGAGAGCTAGATGGACCACATGCCGATGGTATTATTGGTTCTACACAAACAAAGCTTGTTGAACAACTGACAAAACAATTGCAGCAATTGTCTATACAACACACAACAACCAACCAGACTATTGTTCCGGTTTCTCCCCCTACCCAAATGTCGGATGTACACAATGTGCAATCGACAAATCCGAAGGCCACCCAACAGCCTAATAGAAAGAAGAAACAATGTAAGAAGGGTAAGGGGGATAAGAAACCCACTAATAATGTTGGTGGGGGAAACACCGAAAAAAGGAAGTCGAAGTATCCGTGTAACCTGTGTGTGGAAGACCACCTGACTCATCAGTACCCTTAGCTTGTGGAGGCCCAAAAGTTATTGTCACAGCAGCAGCCTACTATTTTAACGAACCCATTTCAACGTGGACAAAATCTAACCCAAGCCTGTACAAGCGCAGAAGTGGGTAGTCAAGGAGCCCCTCCATCTTCGAACAATCCTGCATCCGCAAATGTGTATATGATGAAAGGTGATGCCTATATATCGACTAGAGAACATGATTACAACAAGACAAGCACCTCTAAGAAAGGTAAGGAATCTGAAATCCCATCCCTTCCTCTTCAGATTGAGAATATGTTGGGCAAAATAATGACACGCATCCCAAAAGGTGCGTTCAAAAAATCTTCTCACAACCCAAACACAAGGGCCACCTAGAACTACTCTGTGGTGGAGGATTTGTCTCAAACCCCTTGTGCGATGTCTTCTTTGGAGGTCCTCCAGAGCTGCCCTTCCAGAGAAAGGCTCTGTTATCTACTTTAGGATCTTCTGAGACTTGTAATCCGGGTACGATCATGCTTGATACGAATGACTTAAAACCTCATCTCCCTTACCACATAGCGTTCTAGATAGTAGTGGCTCACACCACGAAAATTTTTACTTGGAACATTTTCCACACGGTGGTTGATGAGGGTGCCTCAACATGCGTAATGTCTTTGGCGTGTTGGAAGGCCATTGGCCAGCTCGATTTGTATTTGTCACCTACTCTTCTTATCGCTTTCGACAGTCGTTCATTCTGACCACATGGCATCATCCCTTATTTTCCCATGTAGTTAGGAGGGAAGACTATGTGTGTCAAGGTTGAAGTGGTCGATGCGTCTCTCGACTACAATCTCTTGTTAAGAAGGAGTTAGACCTATGCCATGAAAGCAGTTGTTAGCGACATTTCTTGTAAAGGGAAAGAAAAATGCAAAGGAGCGAGTGAAAACTCACTTACCTAAGTTCGGGACGCAAAATGTGCCTGTGGTTAACCGGAAAGCAGTTCTGGGCGGGAGGGATCTGTCCGCCCAGATCTATGGTTAGGATCAGATTCTGGAGCCCCCTCGCCTTTCTACCTTTAAGTGAAGGGAGGGGGGTCCGGAATCGGGTGCGCACCTCTCCGACGGCTATGATCAGAGCGCCCAGATCAACGACGCATAGGCAATTCCGGACCCCCCTTGCCTTTCTACCTTTAATAAGGGNGGTGCACATCTTCCCAACAACCGAGATCAAAGCACCCGGATCAATGGTACTCAGGAAATTCCACCCTTTCTCAGTTGCTCTTCCTTTAATCAACATGGGGCCTTCCCCCCGTTGTGTCACCTCCCGAGCCACCTCTCCCCTGTAGCCTATCTTCCACTTCACCTCACAGCATGGCCCCTCCTCAGTCCATTGTCCTCCTACTAGCTGCCATGTGTCCCCCTCCCTCCCCGTCACCTATCCATTCACCCTCATGGTACACCTTTTTCTTTATTCTCATTTTTGCCTGACACTTAATGCCAGGTGTTCTTCCCCTCATATCCCAACTCACCTCTCCTCCTCCTTCAGTCCCGCCACCTTGTGACTTCCCCGTCATCTCCCTACAGCATTGTGCCTCATCATAAAAGTGCTTCATCCCTCTCCCTCCAGCTTTGTATGGCCGTCTCTACTCCTTATCCACTCAAGCCCAGCGCTCCATGTCTCCTCTGCCCATTCACCACTTCCCATTATACGCCCCAGCCTTCGCACTGGCCTCCACCTCTATTCATCAGGCCGTTTAGCCAATGCAGGTGGCAGCGCGAGGGAACATCCACATCCCAAAGGTGCAGAGTTGGCTGGACCGTTCCTAATCCCAAGAAAGCAGTTATTGCGGCAGTTGGTGGTGGTTAGACATCATCTCCGCCATAAAGGGAAAGTCCGGGGACGAATTAAAAGCATGTCTGTTCACCCATAGGACTGTCAAAAGTTCGATTGTGTCTGCTATAGGTGCACAATCATTCAAAAACTGCATGTGCAGATTGTCAGTAGGCATGCAGACTCAATGTTTTTAATGCAGTGTCTCATTTTTTATGTCGTTGTTGTTTGAAGTATATGTAGGTGTTTTCGCCATTTTAGGAGGTATCGATGGTAGAGCAAAGCTCCCGACTGTAAAGTTTTAACAACCATTCTAGTTCCCTGGTTATTCATCTGTATGTAAGATTTCTTGTTTTATGACAAACAATTTTCGTACTCCATCTAATTTTTCATCTCATACTAAGGGAGTTCATGATCGACTGATTCGCATGAATTGTTGCAATTATGTTATGATAAAGGATTTATTGTTGCATCGTTGTATTCTCTGGTTTTCTGCATTTGAATGTAAGAAGATGTTGTGTTTGGATTCTTTCTCCCACAGTCTGTTAGAAACCTGTTGTTTATAACACACCCTTGCACTCTTATTATACAGGTCTTCCCCCTACTCACCCTTATTACAACTCACTGTTTGAAGTTTATCTAAGACCTCACTTGCCCATGCATGCCTGGCCTAGTTTCAGAGTTGAAACGATATTGTTCTGAGTTTACTTCCATTTGATCATCCATTTTATAAACAAATCATGACATCAACTGATGGGCGTCGGGCTCTGCTCCTGCTGCAATCCAGGAGTGACTTCTGTCGCCAACAACAGTGGTCACTACAGTTTTTCGGGTCTTCTTGTTTCCACACGAGGGCCGGATCATGACCATTGATCAGTTGTCTTTCTCCTGTCCTGAGCCTTCATTGTGGGCATCCGCGGTCCCGATGATTGATAACCCTCAACCCAGCGTCATCAACATAGGGTTTGGTTTGTACCCACTTTTGATGGGTACTTTCAATTACCTGCCTCCTCAAGGTGATGTTAAGTTCATATCAGACCACCATAAGGTTGATATTTTCAAAATTTCGTCATTTCACATGACTTACTTCAATGATCTATGGATTCTTCCTTCCCCATCAACCATGATGGAAGGGACAGGGAACCATGGTATGTCCATTCCCTTGTCCAGGACAGAAGTGGCATACTCTTTAGTCCAACAAGATTCTTCCGACCTCGATATGACTCCTGCACAAGAGTTAGATCCGATTCTAGAGCTTATTTGGGCTCAAGGTTCCCTCGCTGATACAGATTCTCTAGATTTAGTCTTTCCCTCAGACGAAGAAATCATTGAAGCAATGACTAGTCTGGACAAACCCTAGGATGATCTCCATCACAGATCTTACTTCCTCCTAGAGTTAATAAGAATTGAAGCAGAGGAATTCACTTTGACTATGACTGGAGATAGGTCTTGTGCTATCAATCCTTTGGCTATGCATGTTGTTTATTCCGAGGGTAATATGGAAACCATTGCTTAAACTATACCTATTAATATCTCTAGAACCCCTGGCGTCATGGATAATGTTTTCATTGGAGCGGACTATTCCCCTAAAGAGATTTGAATCTACAAGGATTTATTTAAGGAATTCCGTGACGTTTTTGCTTGGTCTTACGAGGAAATGCCAGGCATAGATCCAAAAATTGTTGAACATAAAATCAAGACTTATCCTGATGCTAGGCCAGTTCGGTAGAAGCTTCATTCGATTAATCCTAAGAAAGCAACAAATCTTAAGGTTGAAGTAGAGAAAATGCTCAAAGCATGTTTTATCTACCCCGTATATTTGACCCAATAGGTGTCAAATCCTGTGCTGGTTGACAAAAAATAGGGTATGATTCGCTTATGTACGTACTTCCATGATTTGGATAAAGCCTGTCCAAAAGATAATTTCCCCACACCATTTATCGACTAGATAGTCGATGAATGCACAAGTTACGAGGCATTTTCTTTCATGGATGGTTTTTCGAGATATAATCAGATACAAATCAAACCTGAAGACCAACACAAAACAACTTTCATTTGTCCATGGGGTACATTCGTGTATCGTAAGATGCCTTTTAGTCTGAAAAATGATGGAGCTACTTTTCAACGGGCCATGTCTTTTTCTTTCCACGATCTCAAACATATCGCCGAGGCCTACCTAGGTGATTTAGCATCACGATATCATAAGAGAATTGATCATCCTACACACCTCCAACTTATCTTTGAGCGACGTCGCTACTTTCAGATTCACTTGAATCCCAACAAATGCAATTTTTGTGTGTTGTCGGGCCATCTTCTAGGTTTCATAGTTTCAACAATATGGATCATGGTCAATCCTCTCAAGGTTGAGGCAATAGTTCAATTGCCTCCCCCACGTACAATCCTTCATCTTTAGAGTTTACAGAGAAAAGAAAACTTTTTGCAGCGTTTCATCGCAAACTATGCCGAGATCACCAAGGGTTTTATGAATTTACTAAAGAAGGACATTCCTTTTCATTGGGACGAAGTGGATCAATCCTCTTTCACCGCGTTGAAACGTGCCCTCACAACTGCCCCTCTGCTTCGGCCACTTAATTATAAAAAATATTTCTTATTATACTTGGATGTAGAAGAGTTGACCATCAGTATGGTCTTAGTTCAGGAGGATGATTTTCTCTCAGAATATGTGATTTATTACCTGAGCCGAGGCCTGGCTGGACCGGAACTCAATTATTCCCACATTGAAAAACTTGCATTGGCAGCAGTTCATGTTGTCCAACGGTTCCGTTATTATATCTTGTTCCACAAGACCACCATCATTGTCGTTGTGAACCTTTTTCAATACATTTTGACACGATGGATAATTGACAGAAATATAAATAGATGGATAGTTGTCCTCTAGGAATTTGACTTAGATTTTGTTTCGGTGAAATCTAAAAATTCATTGGTTTTTGCGGAACTCATTTCAGAACTTCCGGTCGAGTCAAGTGATGTTATGCCCGAAGAGTCGCTTATTCAAGGAGACATGTTTTTGATCACATCTTTGGACCCCTGGTATGGAGATATACTTGTCTATCTCCAGACTTTGAAGTGCCCCACCTCTGCTTCTCGTGATGAGCGTCGTCGTATATGCCATCAGGCCAAGAACTATCTCATACTCGAAGATACTTTGTATCGTTGAGGTGTATATTGTATCCTTCATCGGTGCCTCACTTATGAAGAAGTATAAATCATGCTTAATGATTTCCATACTGGAGCATGTGGCGGTCATTTGTCAAGGTTGGAAACAACCCAAAGGATTTTACGAGCCGATTACTTCTGGCCAACACTAATCAAAGATTGTGTATAATCATTCAAGAAGTGCCACCCGTGTCAAATCTTCTCAAGGAAGATGAGGGCACACCCCACTCCCATGTTTCCCATCATCACCGTTGGCCACTTCACCAAGTGGGGGATTGATTACAATACCCGCAACCCTCCATCAGCAAGGGGGCACCGTTATATCATCATAGCAGTCGACTACTTCACTAAGTGGGTCGAAGCTATGCCAACGTTAAAAGATGATGGCGATACTGCCGCCCTCTTTTTGTTTAACCAGATTATAGAAAGGTTCAACATCCTGCGAGAGATTGTCACTGACCATGGAAGTCACTTTAAAAACACAATGATGACCGAGTTAACATGAAATCTTGGGTTGAGGCAAGAACATTCGTCACCCTACTACCCACAAGCGAATGGTCAGGTGGAAGTTGTCCATAAATCTCTTATGACCATCCTATAGAGAACAATCAATTCGACCAAGTCAAATTGGCATTTGATGTTATACTCAACATTATGGGCTTACCGAACGTCTATTAAGACTACAACTGGTTTCTCACCTTTTCAACTCGTTTACGGGATGGAAGCAGTCTTGACTATAGAGTGCCAGATCCCATCTCTCAAGTTGGCAGTACAGTTATTGCCAGACACTTCACCACTTGAAGAGGGTTTATTATACCTCGATATGCATCCTTGGCCAAGGAGGCTCACAAAAAAAAGTCAAGTGTCAGTATGATAGGTCTGTTCGTCCTTAGATTTTCTCAGAAGGTGACCTTGTCCTGGTCTATGACCAAGATAAGGACCCACTGGGGGCAAGCAAGTTCAAACCCATGTGGTTAAGACCTTTCATCGTAAAAGAGGTTCTAAAAAAGGGCTCTTATCGTCTGGTAGAATTTGATGTAAATGCTTTGGCAGAGCCTAGAAATGGGATCTACCTCAAGAAGTATTACTCATAGGTAGGTCACCTTGGGTAACTTTTTGTAACATATGTATAGTTTGTGTACATTGTTTTAGATTTTTTATTTTTTACCTTTTTGGTTTTGTGGACGTGTCATTTTGATGTCATCTTCTTCACTATGGCAGATGTCAAGTGAATCAGAGGTGTTCATTGGATTTGTGGACGACGCTAGCCGACACAGTCGGAGGCTTGATTTCGTGGCTTGGGTAATTTACGCACCTCAAGGCAAGTTGTTATCTTCAGGAGGTATCTGTTTAGGTGACACCACAAAAAATGTTTCTGAATATAGTGCAGTTCTAGAGTTGTTGTGTGACGCTTTGTGACATGGTATTTCTCACCTCCGAGTATATTTAGACACTCAGTTGGTTGTGTCTCAGTTAAATGGAGTTTACCGCGTTTATGATCCTACTCTACACTGACAATTCCTTAGGATATGTCTCTTAGAACAAATCTTTGATTACATTACGTATATCCATGTTCCTAGGAGATTGAATCAAGTTACACACACCCTAGATAATCATGTATTAGTTTTACATATTGCACACATGTAAATAAAAATGCACACATGCACATGCAAATACATTTGTAAAATAGATGTAGTCCATAAACACATAAAAATACATAAAAATCCATATATAATATCAAAAATATAAGAGTACATGGGTGGGCGCAAGCGCCTCAAAAATATATCCAGTAACGATTCATGGGGCTTATTCCCTAAAAAATATACAAGTAGTGCCCTCGACACGTGAAAAGTCTAGCCTAACTAAGGACGAGGCCTGTTGACCCATTTATAATGATCAACGGCATTTTCCAAATGTCGAAAATGCCGGACCCACGTCCGTGGTGCCCCCACCACATGAGGTTGCATAGATGGTGGTAGATCCTTGATCTCTGCCATGGGGACTGTGCGAGTGAGCGAGGTAAAGTTTCTCTCTACTCATCTCAAAACTCTCTCAGCCTCACTGGCTGGAGGCCCTCTTGTTGCGGCTAGTCCACCGTCTACGACTGGTGTGGCCTCTGGGCGAGGATGTCGCCTATTCCTCGCAAAGTTTGCTGGTCACACTGGCCCCACATATGCACATAATAGACACATATCTGTCATATACTATGGTATATAAAAAAATGATATATATAAAAACAACATAAAAAATTACATAAATTTAAAAAAAAAACCAATCTTACCCATCTCTCCTCTCTCCTCGCCGAGAGGTACCGGTATCTCAGGATCTCTAGAGAAGTCAATCCTGGAATAGGGGTAATCCTTTATGACCGAGATCTGTCATTCCCACCAAGAAAAAAACTTGTCGTCAAAGGCCTTAATNCAACGCTGCCCATCTGCATAATGCGGGGATAGAGGCCTAGTGCCCTCATATCACCTCTCTAGGACTGAAACTAGGCACTCTCGAAGAAGAATAAAGCACAAAGAATCGTCCCAAATTGAAGTTCCTCTGATTCTGCATTAGACACTCTGTTATCTGCCTCTTCATACAATCCAGTAATGTGGTTCTCTAGTCAAAAAAAAATTCATTTAAGCACTGAACTGCACAATTCATGTGTTCACAAAAAGCCTGATGCAAAGACGCAGACCCAATAATCCACCCAATGAGAAACACCATCACTTTCAGTGATAAGTTTGAAGTCTTGCTTATCGGCACCTGCGAGATTGTTATGTCTGTGTCGGCTTCACAATGGAGTCTAATCAACTCCGATATGTTGTGAGGCCTGGACGGAAAAGTAAAAAAATTGACTGGTTCCCCTCTCCTTGAGAGGCCAGTCAGAAAGTATATATCCTCTGTTGTTGGAGCCAGCAACTGCCCCTCTAGCATAAAGGCCTCTACATTGGGATGCCAATAATCAACCAAGGCGTTCAATAGCCTAGGTTGTGCTCACATGAAGGGACAATGGAAAACCTTTAACAAACTACATTGCAACAATGCAGTAAGAGCATCAGGGTCCTCATCGACCAACACATCAATATCCTTATGCTCTCTTTCTCTCCAGTGAACATACATCCTGCAATAGACCAAGTTCAAGAGGGTTAACTCTTTCTTTTTAAATTTTTGTACACTAATTGGAAGGTTCACACGGGTTGTAGTGCTCATAGTAGTGTGTACACGCATGCAGTTTTTCCCTTGCCTGCATGTACACTCAGGCTGTCATAAGACAACCTGCGTGGACGTAGGGCCTACCTTTTAAAGGTCGATGCCCCTCCAAAAAATGAAATTAAATTCATAAAGAAAGAGTTAAATTGGAAGAGGGGGTAGTATATACTTACTTGGTCCAAGCGGATGATCATTTCGTCCACTAAGGCTCCTGAAATCAACTCTTTTCACAAAGGGGTAGTTTTGGATTTTAGTCAATTTCTCAATTAACAATGGTGATAATGAGCTGCCAGCTTCTATTTATAGAATTTTTGGCCTCTTTTTGTCATTTTTTGGACCCTTTTGTTATTTTTTCTAAAGTGAAAATCATTTAGTATGGTTCATGAGTTTTCTTTGGATTGTCACGAGAAGTGCTACTTTGGGTATTTGGAAAATTTTTGGACATTTGGGTCATTTTGAAGGTCCTTTGGTAAAAAGTCATTTTCCCAACTCGTTGCATTTAAGTTAGGATTCCACCTCCACTTTCTACATCTTGTTGTCTTTTTTTATTTTCCATAGGATCGATCCCACCGAGTTGCGAAACGGAACCATCATTGTTGCTTTAGAAGTGTTGTAATTTAGTGGTAGAGCCTACCTTAACATGGATGCCCTAGGTAGATCCTGGTTGCAGTTTGGTGTCCATGCTGTCACTATCGACTATAGGCTCGGGAGTCCCTATTAGTTTTCCTGATTACGAGTTTGAGCCTCATTTGCATGATTCCTTATCACTCTTGACCTCACCCTCAGGACTCCCAAAACATGATGGGTCTTCTTTTAATCCCTTTTCAGACCCTCTAAACATGAAAATATTGTCGAGCGATCTTGTTGACCTTCACACTCGCTACACTGAAATTTGAAGTCACGTCTGTCCGTCGGTAGTTTACCCCTTTTTCGGTCTGGATGGTCAACTGTACGAACAAAGGTATACTCTAGAGGCCTTAGTTCTCTAGAAGAGTATTCTCAGGTATATTTTTAACCCTTTTTCAGTCCCAAGAGACTAAATTTACGAAAAAGGAACCCCCACAGAGTCCATAGTTAATCTCTTTTCAGACTCCCTAAAATTGAAAAGATCACCGAGTGACCTTATTCTTTCACACTCATTAAAATGGTCCAAAAGAACATTTCTGACGGAGTCCATAGTTAATATTTTTTCAGACTCCTTAAAATTGAAAAAAATGCCGAGTGATCTTGTCCTTATCACACTCATTAAAATGGTTTTGAATAGACATCTTTTCGGTGCTAATTTACCCCTTTTTTGAACCAACTAGACTACCCTCGAAAAAGGTACTATAGTGGAGTCTCCTTTTATGCTTTTGTCAGACTCTCTAAACATGAAAAATGGTTGAGCTTACCTTCTCTGGGCTCATTAAAATTACATCGAAGGACGTTATCATTATGTCTTGTTAACCGCATTTGCATTCCTGCGTATTTGGCCTAACATCGGCTCCATCTTGTTCTCAATTGAACCATTTGAAGCATGCCTTATAACACAAGCCTTGTAGCACTTTTCCTTTGCATCTTGACACCTTGACCCCTGGAGGGATTTTTTCCGAGTATACTTTCTTTGAACATCATTCTGGTCCTTGCGCCTAGAACTAATATGTTTGCGATACTTGTTCCTCCTTTGTAATGTAGCATTCTTTTATTCTTTTTCCAGAATTATTGAAAAAGACAAAAAAATCAAATATACCCCCAAAAGAGGAAGGGAAAAGTATTTTCTTTTTATTGGCAACACAATGAGTTTCCCTTGGACAAAGCACATCCTTCCATTTGTTCGTCAAGATCTGGGATTTAATCTGACCTTAGGAAGCTATTCTCGCTACATAGAGTTGTGTCCTCCTCCATTTGGTTATTCTTCCAAACATATGGAGAGTTTGCGTTGCCTCCTGCATCATGAACTAATGTCAATGCCATGCTTCCTGAGTCTCATCATTTGTCATGATACTGTCCAAGGGAAGTTTTTACCAAGCCTGATTCGGCCCCTCTGCAGTTTTCCTCTTTCCCACATGCCCGTCCATCTCGAAAGTCCAATCAAGTCTTTGTTCGAAATCAATTAAGCCTTTAGTCTGATCATCGAGATCCTTTGGTCCATGCTCGACGAGCTGTCGAAGACCTCTGGGTAGTGAAGTCGTACACTCATATTACACTCCTACCCAAGTTTTGAATATTTTGAAGTTGTTGCTCGAGCTCTGAATACCTCATCTCCAGCCATCAGGCCTTATCATCTTCTTGAATATGGATACTATACATGTATATATTTTTTGACTTCGATATGTAGATCCGCTGTGTATTTCGCATGGCTGCACTTCATATAGTTATATGACATGGATCTGTAGTGTATTTGATTGGAAACCATGATTTTATTTTATCTCGAGCATGAGTATGCCCTCCTTGGTGAGACAATTGTTATTTTGCAGATCACACCTCCCAAATTCTGGTCCCTGGGATCACTCATTTGGTACGTTGATGAAGACTGATAATGTATTTCGGCCATTAGATGCTCTTATGACCTTACACATTAGGAGGCATCTGTTATAACCCTAATTTGCACCAGACATGCTTACCTAGCATCAGGCCATCTCATATTCCTTCTTTGCCAAGCCATTACTGAACAACTCTTCTTAAAAACACCCTTTTTAAAGGCTCACGCGCCCTACTCCACTACTGCACGCGTGTACATGCTAGCTGACTCACTACAACCCGCGTGTACCTACAAAAGCATGAAAAATGGAAATTTGTTGACAGGACATACAATTTTGGGTAAGTTAACTAAACCTTTCGGCCACTCATAGCCGGTCACTCGACCAAATAACTAGTCCTTTCTAGCCTATAAAAGAAGGGGTAGGGGTCCCATTTGAAAGGAGGAAAATCATAGTAAATAAACTCTACCCGATTTAGTATTCCCATTGCCTCAACCTTTTGTAACTATTTTGTGAAGAAGAAGCATATTCGAAAGTAGTTGGAGCACAGTTGAAGAGGAGCCTAGGATCAGATTTGAGGATCAGTGATCGATCTCACTATTATAAGGTATTCTTGTGAGATTAATAAAAGAAGTACTTTTCCCGTCCCGCCATATGATATGTTTAATGTGTAATCTTGATTATATTTTGATAGAATCTCTAACCCATTAGTTCATAGATAAAATGCATGTGGATTTCTTTGTTTGTCTTTTGTGAATGCAGGTCGGCGTTGGGAGGAGAGTTGCAATCGAAGAGCGACCAAACGTTAAAGGGATTGACATCAAACATGAAAACTAAGGTACAATAACTTGATCTCTTTAACCTTGTATTTGCATATGAATAATGGTGTTTATGATTGGGATGTTGGTAAGAAGTAGGAGACTTTAGGTCATTTCTGCATGCATGATTAAAACCCTTAATGCTAGCCCGTAGGGGGATTTCCCACCCACAACACTATACTTGTTGTTAAAATAAAGTAAACATCCTCTATTATACCATGCTACATAATATTACATTCTAGGTGAGTACACATACCTCTGTAAGTTGGAAAATGTCTTCCCAACACCAAAATTTCTTACAACCTTGGAGGTGTGAGACTCTCTGATAAGCCACAATCGTTCACCTTTAGGGACACATAACTTTTTGAGCTTGTAGAGTAACCCATTATGAAAATGATATTCAACCTTGTTATCATCTTCTTCTATATGAATTTGGCCCTGTAGCTATTGAAACACCTCCTTGAAGTCCTAATCTTCTATATATTCCTCTATGTATGCATCATGGGTAAAAGGTTCCATGTTCACCATAGTTCCTAAAGTTGTAATATTGGATGTGGATGGCCTTGAAAACATGTTTTCCAACCTATTTGTGTTTCCCTTCTTATACTTGATGACTATATGAAATTGTTGTAAGAACTCCATCCACTTGTAATGTCTAGTTTGTTGTAGCTTAATCAAGGCATGCGAACACTGTAGCAGCTGGTGATCCATCTAGATTATGGTCTCCTTTCCCATTAGATAGTGATTCCATTTCTTGATATCTTGAACCATATCATAGATTTCCTTGTCATAGGTAGGGTAGTTGAGAACCGCCTCATGAAATATTTCATATTGATAGCATACAAGCCTTCCTCCTTGAATCAAAATTGCTCCCATGGCATACCCACTTGCATCTATCTCCACTTCTAAACGCTTTTGGAATTTTGGTAATGTAAGAGCTGGTTCTTGACTAATATTTCTTTTCAGCTCATTGAAATCCTTCTACCGATTCTTCCCCCACTGGAAACTCTTAACACTCATTGTTATTGCGTGGAGTGGTGCATCTACTACTGAAAATGAAGCTATGAACTTCCTCAAGCATTGTGCTACTCTAAAAAATATCCTAACTTCAATGACAATTGTAGGAAGTATCCATTTCATGATGGCCTCCGTATTTACAAGAAATATATTGAGCTCCCCTCCACCTATCACATACCCAAAATACACCAAAGGCTGCTGAGAAAAATCACATTTCTTGAGTTTAGACAATAGTTGGTTCTTCTTTAGAGTCTCTAGCACCTACATGAGATGTGAGATGTGCTCCTCCCATGTAGTACAATAAAATATTATATCATCCAAATAGACTATAACAAATGAATCTATATATGGGCATAATATATCATTCATCAGTTTCATAAATGTAGTTGGTGCATTACATAAACCAAATGGAATGACCAATCATTCATACAAACCTTTATTTTTCTTAAAGGAAGTCTTCTAGGTGTCTTTTTCCTTTATGCATACATGGTTTTATCCTGATTTGAGATCCAACTTTGTGAAGTATTTTGTGTTCTACAACTGATCTAATAGATCATCAATCCTAGGAAGAGGGTGCTAATGTTTTAGTGTAATCATATTCAATACTCTGTAGTTGATACACGTTCACCAAGTCCCATCCTTCTTTGGTACAATTATGATAGGATACCCATAAGGTGAGGTTCTTGGTCAAATCAAACCCTTCTCCAACAACTATTACAACTAATTCTTCACTTAATTTTCTTCCATAATAAACTATCTGTATAGCCCATTATTTGGAAAAAGGGATTCTGGAAATAACTGTATTTCGTACTCCACTTCCCTCTTAGGTTGTATCCTTTTAGGCTCTTGTAAAACTCCTATGTATACCTATACCAACTCCTCCAATTGATGTTTCTACTCTTTAGTACACCCGTCTATGGATTCCTTTACTCTTATAAACTTATCATCAGATTGATTTTATATTAAGAAAAGCAAAACATATTTCTTACTATAACTAATCAACTTCTTGGATTTGTTGGCACTTATCAGTGATATCTTCGATTTAGCTTCGTGTGCATTGATTATTTATGAATTCCAATCCTTGATACAACAGTATTGGTTGGCTCTTCTCATGAATATTTCATCCCTCATATACATGTAGGGGATTCAAAATAGGGCTCCACATACATCAAGGGGTACTACGTCCAATTCCACTTCATCAATAAAATCTCTATGACTAGGTAAGATGGTAAGGACTATATATTTGATAGTTTCTATGGATTATTGATTAATGATCAACACAGGCCACTTGATAAAGGGAATCCTAGTAGTAAACACCAATCTAACTTGCTCAAAGGAAATATAAATATGAATTATAAGGAAAGAGGATGCTTTCAAAATCCTATACACAGATCAAAATGCCTCGACTAGAAAACTAAAGTGAATTCTGATGAGTCAACATTGACCTGGAAGAATTGAAAGAAGAAAACATGTATTTATTATGGAAACATTGGACATGTGGAGAAAGAATGTTGGAAGAATAATTTCGAGCTCAAGGAGAAAGATAAGTAACTTGAAGGAGATGTGCCAATTGTTCGTCAACCTACTAATAATTTCAGCTTCCAAGTTGGAATTTCCCAAGCATTACCTACTCAAAATGAATGGGTGGTCGATTTGGGTGAAATCATCATATGGAAAGATAATTTTCCATGTTCACATCCCTGGATAATGATGTGGATTGGAATATCTATGTGGCTGATGATTTTTCTCTTGATATTGCTAGTCACGGTGATGTTTTCTATCGACATGGGAAAATTCTAAACGTCTATTATTTCCTTGTTAAGGATCTGAAGAATGGTAATTCGATTGTTTTTTAAGGTTTCCTCGACTTGAAGGGATAACTATATAAGTGTTGTGACCTTCCTCGACTAGATCCTAAGCTCATTTCTCTTGTTTCTCACACCAATGAACGAAGTCGAATTTGGCACAAATGATTTAGACACCTAAATTTTGCATCTATTTTTAGTGGTTTTTCACTGATGGTTTTCTAATTCTGGTTAAGGAATTAGGGTTGTTGACTAATCTAGGTCAATGGATTAGGGGTTTTGGAGGTAACGGGATCATATATATATATATATATATATATATATATATATATATATTGTAAACGATGAAGATATGATGAATAGAAGATTAGAGGTGCAACTCTAAATAGGTTGCTCGTTTTCCCAGTTTGGTTTTCCAGGGTAAAATATCTTTGTAATGTGTATGTGTGCCATTTTATATTCTTTATTTATTTATTAAGAATATATTTGCAGTAATTTATTGTACAAGGTTAACATATACATGTTGATCATTTATAGCCTTGTATTTTTCCAGTGACTTCTTTGATGTCTCTTCTACTCACAATTGGATTTGCCTAATCCTCTCCACAAATTTATTCTCTTGATGCATCTCTTGTGAGGTCCGCCCTCACTTCTTTCTATCGATATACAACATCCAAGGGTGGAGGTGGAAAATATCCAAATCAAGTTTCAAAAGGTAACTTACCAATAGAAGTGTGGACTTCTCTATTATAAGAGTGATATATGTATATCATATTTTCATCCTGGGTCTTCATATGCTTATGATTGTAACCCCTCAAAATCTACACCAAATTACTATTGACTAATAGTTTCTGCACGTTTTCCTGTGGATGGAATGATGTAGATCTCTTAAAATTAGTTTCCATATTCTCCCACATTGTAGTCCAAAATGTACTGCAAAATTTGGAATCCCCATATGATATTATGATCCTTGGTATCATAAAGTGCACCAGACCTGTTCAAAGAACATGTTTATTTATTATTGTTCTTTGATGGAATTTTTACAAGGAATGAGAATTCACATATTGTTGAACCTATCAACTACCACAAATAGATAGGCATGTCGACTCCCTTCCTAGTTGTTGGTAAACATCCCACAAATCCCATGGAAATACTTTCCCAAGGTAGAGAGGTTATAGGTAAGGGATGGTATAGGCCTTAATTCCTATTACTGGACTTGTTGTTACAAGAAAGTACACATCCTCTATTATACCATGCTACATCTTCTTGCATTCTAGGTGAGTACACATACCTCTGTAAGTTGGAAAATGTCTTCCCAACACCAAAATGTCTTGCAACCTTTGAGGTGTGAGCCTCTCTGATAATCCAAAATCATTCATGTTAGGGACACATAGCTTGTTGAGATTGTATAGTAACCCATTTTGGAAATTATAGTCAGCCTTGATATCACCTTCTTCTATTAAATTTGGCCCAATAGTTATTGAAACACCTCCTTGAAGACTTCATCTTCTATGTATTTTTATCTGTATGCGTCATGGGTAAAAGGATCCATGTGCATCATAGTTCCTAAAGTTGTAATATTGGATGTGGGAGTCCTTGAAAACATGTTTTCCAACCTATTTTTGGTGCCCTTCTTATACTTGATGACTATATGAAATTATTGTAAAAACCCCATCCACTTGTAATGTCTGGTTTGTTGTAGCTTACTGTAGGCCTGCAAATACTGTAGAAGCTAGTGATTTGGGTGGATGAGGGTCTCCTTTCCAATTAGATATTTCTTCCACTTCCTAACAACTAGAATGAGATTATAGAGTTCGTTGTCATAGGTAGGGTAGTTGAGAACTTCCCCATGAAATTTTTCATAATGATAGCATACAAGCCTTCCTCCTTGCATCAAAACTACTCCCATGGCATACCCACTTGCATTTGTATCCACTTATAAAGGATTTTTCAAGTTTGGTAATGTTAGAACTTGTGCTTTATTGATTTTTATTTTCATCTCATTTAAATCCTTATGTTTATTCTTCCCCCATTGGAAACTCTTACCACTCATTTTTATGGCATGGAGTGGTGAAGATGCTACTGAAAATGAAGCTATGAACTTCCTCAAGTACTGTGACACCCAAAACAAATCCTTAATTCAATGACAATTGTAGGAACTAGACATTTCATGATGGCCTCCATATTTATAAGATTTATCTTGAGCTCCCCTCCTCCTATCACATAACCAAAATACACAAAAGACTGTTGAGAAAAATCAATTTTCTTGAGGTTATCCAACATTCAGTTCTTCTTCGGAGTCTCTAACACCTGCATGAGATGTGATATTTTTTCCTCCCATGTAGTACTATAAACCTATATATCATCCAAATAGACCATAAAAAATGAATCTAAATACGAGCATAACACATCATTCATCAGTATCATAAATGTAGTGAGTGCATTACATAAACCGAATGGTATGACCAATCATTCATACAAACCTTGATTTTTATTGAAGTAAGTCTTCTAGGTGTCTTATTCCTTGAGGCATACATGGGTGCATCCTAATTTTAGATCCAACTTCATGAAATAATTTTCATTTTTCAATTGATCTAACACAATATCAATCCTAGGAAGAAGGTAATGTTTTTTTAGTGTAATCGTATTCAATACTCTATAGTTGATACAAATTATCCAAGTCCCATACTTCTTTGGTAAAATTATGATAGCTGACCCACAAGGTGAGATGCTTGGTAAAATCACACCCATCTACAATAGCTACTGCAACTACTTCTTCACTTCATTTGCTTCCAAAATAGACTATCTATATATCCCAATATTCAACAACATGGATTCTGGTAATAATTGCATTTCGTACTCCACTTCCCTCTTGGGTGGTATCCTTTTAGGCTCCTGGAGAAATCCTCTATATGACTGTATCAAGTCCTCCAATTGATTTTTCTTCACTTTAGTACACCCCTATAGGGATTCCTTTACTCTTATAAACTCATCATCAGACTAATTTTCTATTAATAAAAGTAAAACATATTTCTTACTATAACTAATAAACTTCTTGGCTTGGTTGGAACTTATCAATGATATCTTCGATTTACCTTTGTGTGTGTTGGTTATGTAGGACTTCCCATCCTTGATTAGGAAGTATTGACTCGCTCTCCTCATGAAGATTGCATCCATCATATACATGTAGGGGCTTCCAAGCACTACTCCACATAAATCAAGGGGTATTACATCCAATTCCACTTCATCAATAAAATATCTATGACTATGTAAGATGGTAAGGAATATGTATTTGATATTTTATATGGCTTAACAAATACTAATCAAAACAAACTACTTGCTAAAGGGAAGCTTGGTGGTAAACACCAGGTTCGCTTGCTCAAAGGAAAGGGAAATATGAATTATAAGGAAAGAGGATGGTTTTATGCTTATATACATAGATCGAAATGTCTCAAACATAAAACTAAAGTGAAGTATGATGAGTCGACATCAACCAAGGAGAATTGAAAGAAGAAAACATGTATATATTGTGGAAAGATTGGACACGAGGAGAAAGAATTTTGGAAGAATAATTCCGACCTCAAGGAAAAAGTTAAGAAGCTTGAAGGAGACGTGTCAGTTGTTTGTCAACCCAGTAATAACTTCACTATCCAATTCAAAATTTCCCAAGCATTACCTACTCAAAATGAATGGGTAGTTGATTTTGGCTTCACTCATCATATGGAAAGATAGTATTCCTTGTTCACGTCCTTGGATAATTTTGTGGAGTGGAAGATCTATGTGGATTATGAATTTTCTCTCGATATTTCCAGTCATGGTGATGTTCTCTGTCGAAATGGGAAAAATGTCAATGTCTATCAGGTGCCAACCTGAGTGCAAATTTTCTGTTGGTTTCTCAACTAATATAGATAGGGAATATTGTGGAGGTTTTTCCAAATAATTTCCTTGTTAAGGATATGAATAATGGTAAGTTGATTGTTGTTTAAGGTTTCCTCGACTTGAAGGACATACTATACAAGTTTTGTGACCTTCCTCAACTAGATCTTGTACTCACTTCTCTTGTTTCTCACACCAATGAACGAAGTCAAATTTATAATGAATGAATCAGACACCTAAATTTTTGAAGTCTAAAGTCGATGTCCACATAGAACATGGTTGCGGGTTTACCTAAAGTCCTTCCACCTAATGGAGTTTATAGAGGATGTATGCTTGGAAAGCATCAATAGACACCCTTTGACTATGGAAAATCATGGAGAGCACAAAACCTCCTAGAGGTCATACACAATGATATTTGTTGTATCAATCCACCTTCTTTAGAAAATGCACGGTATATCTTGAATTTTATTGATGATCTCTCTATATTCAATTGGGTCTATTTTTTGAAAAGTAAGAGTTGTGTATTTGAGAAATTCAAATAATTTAGGGACTTTTGTGAAAATAAATATGGTCGATCCATCTAGTGCTTCAGATATGAAAATGGTGGCAAGTATGTGAATAAATGTTTTTTGGAATGCCTCACTCGATATAATATTTCTTGGAAGCAGTTGGTCCCCCATAATCCTCATTAGAATGGTGATGTAGAATGTAATAATCATACATTAGTTGTAACGGCTCATTGTCTTTTACATGCCATAGATTTTCCTACTCATTTTTGGGCTAAAGTTTTCTATTGTGAAAACTATCTCTTGAACCACATTCTGACTAAATCTATTAGTTTTGTGACTCCAGTCAAAAGATAGTACATAAAGAAGCCCTCATTCGTTCACCTCCATGCCTTCGATTATGTTTTCTGGGCTCATATTGCATATGATTGTAGGAATAAATTGGATGCAAAGAGTCATGCTTGTATCATGATGGGCTACTCTGAAGAGTCTAAATCCTATCAAATGTTTGACCTTGTCAAATGATATACTATTATAATAAGAAATGTGTTTTTTGATGAGAAGTCTTCAAGTGTTAAGTTGTTGAATGATTCCTCTGGTTTATCATAGGTCAGTTCCTTTGATATTTTTGATGACACTGGATCCCCTCTTCATTTTTTTAATATTCCTCCTAGGCCGTCAAAATCTACTCTTATTTCGACCACTCCATCGACCATTATTCCTAAGTTAACTAGACAGTTAATTCGTATTTCAACTGGTCCTATGTCTTCATCGACTGAAACTCTTCATTCTTTTGATCGACCTTATGCAAAAAATATCAGTTCACCTTTTTCCTTCCTTCCTCGCTGGGATTCCAAGATGATTGAAGTTGTTGAATCTAATATTAGTGATATCTAATTCGTCTAATAAACTCATAGTTAGAAGTAGCAAGCCAGTGTTTCTTTGATGACTTGTGTTCTTGAAACTTGTGACCCTGTCACTTACTTGGATGCACAAGGACAACCTAAATGGGAGTAAGCTATGCAAGTTGAAATGGATTCTCTCCTGAAGAATCACACTTGGGATTTAGTTCCTCAACCTCAAGGGAAGAACATTGTGAAATGTCAATGGGTCTTTAGACCAAATTTACCTATGAAGGTGTTGTTGAGCATCATAAATCTCACTTTTTCAAGAGAGTATTATCTCAACACGAAGGCATTGAATACACTGATACCTTTTCCCCTACTACAAATATGAATTCTCTTCGAAAAATTATTTCCCTTGATACTCACTTTGGATGGTAGATCAACCAAATGGATGTGAAAAATTCCTTCCTTCATGATGACTTATCTGTAGATTTTTTGATGGAAAAACCTCTTGGTTTTGTGATAGATTTGTTAGAAAAACATGACCGCATAGCTATAAAATAAAACAAATGCAGAAACAAAACACAGAAGACACACAATACAAGAGAGACACAGATTTACGTGGTTCACCTAGTGTGGGCTACATCCACTAGAGAAATTTCCAGGTCCTTCCTTTATTATTATCCAACAAATGAAGGGATACAACCTACAACAAAACCCATTGTAACTTCCTCTTCTTTCTCTCACAGTCTCCTCTCTCAGAATATAATACTCACCATCATACATATCCGCAATACATTTCCCTCATAAAAGAGGGTTGCCTTCTAGGACAAAAAACCCTAACATAATCTCTACCGTTAGATCTGCGACCTTATAATGAACGGTCTAGATTTACAATGAAATTACAATATACTTTTACAAGGCAATTTTTTCTTCGGGGGCTTCGCCCCCAAACCCCCATTGGGGGATGCTTCCTCTAAACCCCCGCTTGCCCCCAGACCCCACAGAGGGGGTACCTCCCCTCTACACTCCCCTGCGTGGAAGAGTGTACATACTTCTAGGTTGTAAATACTTCATGGGATATAAACAAAGCTAAAAGAAAGGACCTCTGAATCAGGAAGATAATCAGGCTCCATAACCAACAATATCCCACTTGGATACTGATCTCAAAAACTCCACCGCTGTTGTATATGCTGGACTCTGAACCTTCTTGGACTTGGTAAATTTCTCATTTTCATCTTCATTCTTGAAGACCAACTAAAACTAAGCAGGAACTTAGTTTATCCCTGGTTACTCCCTTTGTTAACATGTCTGCAGGATTCTGGCTAGTGTGTATCTTTTCCAGCTTCAAGTAGGAACCTGCCTCGTTACTCCCTTTGTTAACATAACCAGATTTTGGCTAGTGTGTATCTTTTTCCAAATTACCATCCATCTTCCGTTTGATCAGACAGTGGTAATTCAACTCAGAGTATGCTTAGTCTTCTAATGGAAGGTCGAGTTCTTTGTAAGATGAATGGCACTCGACCGCCACAAAGACAACCTAAGTTTCCTACTTTTTTCCCAATTCCTCCATAAAACCTTGTAACCAAATCATTTCTTTACTAGCCTCCAGAAGTGTTAACATACCGCCTTCAGAAGCTGAAAGTGCAACAACTCTTGCAACAAATCCAACTTACGTTTGTTCCACCTATAGTAAAAACATACCCTAGTGAAAGTTCCTCCTATTGGGTTCTTTATCGCCTGCCATATCTGAATCAACATATCCCCTCAGAAAAGTAACCAACCTCCAAAAACATAATGCATGTGAGTAGCACCTTCAAATACCCGAGAATCCACTTTATCACCCCAATGTTATTTAATTCGATTGTCTTATAATTGCCACAACTCCTAATCGCATGTGCAATGAATTATCTAATTTCTTCTTTGAGCACATTTATATCCTCGCATATTATTCAATCGCAACAAGTATGTCATCTACATACAATATAAAGATAATAAGTTTCATTTTCTAGTTTTTAAAATAAACACAAAGTGATCGAATGACATCTACTATAACCTTGTTCATTGCTAAACCCGTCAAACTTCAAATACCACGCTTTGGAGCTTATTTAGGCCATATAAGCTCTTTCTTTCAAACCGCATACCAAATTATCCTTCCTGACCTCATACCCTTGTGGTCAAAGGTATTATAAATCTCTTCTCCAAATCCCCATGGAGAAAGTTGTTTTTACATTCAATTGTTCAAGAGGCAAATATTCTACTACCACAAGACTTAAAATAGTCCTAATTGAAGTCATTTTAACAACAGAGAAAAAAATTTCATCAAAATCTATACTCTTTCTTTTGTGCAAACTCCTTTACAAGAAGTCTAGCCTTTAAAATCGCTTTTCCTCCATCTTTCTTTCCTTCAACTTGTAAACCCATTTATTCTTGAATGTTCTTTTTCCCTGCTGTGCACTGAACCAAGTCCGAAGTTTGTTTATTTTCCAAGGAATCCTTTTCCTCTTTCATGCCTTGCTCCCACTTATTTTTGGTGTCTACCTGCATTGCCTCTGATAGCATTTTGGTTCACCGGAATCAGCCAACAATAAATAATATAATGAAGGAGAGTATCATTCAGGGTATCTTAACTCGGTAGATATTCTAACAACACTTGCGTGTGTTTGAGGCACTGCCTTCTTGTTGTTGTACATTTTGATTTTCGGTTCCTTTGGGAATTTCTTTTTCAAGGATCTCATCAAGCACCGTGCATTCTGGTTTTTCTTTTTATTGCTTCTTTCCTCAAGAATCATCTTTGTATTACGACCTTCATTGAATATGACATTTCTACTCCTAATGATTTTTGTAGTTATTTTTATAACTCTAAGGTGATAAATCCAAATCATTAACACCATATTCAATAAAGGTACACTTCTGATTTTTCCTCGCTTTCTTCTATTTTCTTTATCAATATGGACAAATGTTTCACAACCTAAAAGTTTTCAAAAGAATAGTTTACCTTTTTTTCTCGTCCATTCCTCCTCCGAATTCTTACCATCCAAATATCTTGAAGGTCCTCTTTATTAAGTAAACAACAAGATTTTACAACATCTACCCAAAACTGTAGGGAAAACCAGCATAATCTCATACTCCTTGTACACTTCCATGATTGTCCTGTTTCATCCTTTTCTCGACACCATTTTCTTGTGGTGTCATGGAACTCCGCTTCTCTTCTATGAATCCCATGGTATGAATAGTAATCATCAAACTCCTTGTTATAATATTCACCTTCCATTATCTGATCCGAGACACTTCAAACTTCTTTTTCCCCGCCTCATATTCTCAACTAAAGTTTTCCATTTCTTTAAAAAGTATCAAAAACATCGCATTTTTAGTCTAATGCAATAAACCCAAGTTTTTCTAGTTGCATCATCAATAAAGTAACATAATAATGAGAGCCACCAAGATATGATACTTTCACTGAGTTAGTCCTCAAATATTTGTAGGTATGCAAAAGCTCTAACCTTTCTTTCTTATTTTCTTTTCCAACTCGAGAAATATGACTTCTTTTGTTTTCCATAACACAATTTCACAGAAGTCCAAATCAATTTGTTTAAGATCCGCCAACAAATTTATTTTAGCGATCTACATACCTTTCTCACCATGTGTCCTGTTCTTTGCGATGCCATAGTGTTGTATCCACTGTGAGAGCTAAAGACATAAGAGTCGATACTGCATAGATACAATGTACCTACCTTCTCCTTTCGCTATCAACAATGATCCTTTGATGACCTTCCATGTCTTATCTTTGAATATGGATATACAACCTTCACTTGCCAACCGGCCTGTTGAAATCATATTTTTTCTAAATATGAACATGTTTTACCTCTTCAACAACCATTGGTTTCATTTCATTGCTTTATTTTTTACTCTTCCCATTCCAATAATTTGCATGGTTTATCATCACCCAAATGAACCTCGTCTGAAATCACCTGAACATAATATAGAAAATAGCCTATGGGTGTGGTATGAAATGAAGCTCCTAATCTACTACCCAAGACTCATAAATATTATTCACGAAGAATCGTGCTATCTTGTAACACATCACCAAGTTATATATTTGCTTCCCCATTTCCTCCCGTTGTCCATCTCTTTCCTTCTTTGGATCTCTGCAAATTTTCTTCTCAGATGTCCTTTCTTCCCACAATTTTAGCACTCTATCTTTCCAAGTCCGATTTGGATCTTCCTTCCTAGAATTTCCGCGGTTTCCGAGCCTCTTTCCTCTATCCTTTGTCTTCCCCTCTTCTCCATGTTCAACGAATTCTCGATGTATCACATGTGCTTTTCTCTGCCGCATTTCCTCACTAAGGATAACACCAACAACATCATCAAATTTTAAAGTATTTGAACCATAGACGAAAGTTATTTCTACCATGACCAATCCATTCCATCTTTTCCGCAATGAGCACAAGATTAGTGAGTCTTAACCTCATCATCAAAGTCCACTTTGGCCAACTTAGTTGATTAGTAATCAGATAAATTCATTTAAATGACTGCAACACCCACCTTCTAATATCTTCATATTAACAATATCTTCATTAGAAATAACTTACCTTTATTACTGGACGCCAAGGGTTTTTCATACACCTACAACACGCCCATCAAACCCTTCATTGTATTTTCTTTCAAAATATTGAAAGCCACCGACATCGCCAAGTTTCACCAGATTGCCTTAGAGCCTTTCTCACAATAAGAATCTCCCATTCTTCATCCTTCATGGCCACCGCCTTCATTGCTACTCCACTCAATGGTAGGGAATAGATCCTTCTCGATATAAATATTATTCTAACATTCTATCTTCCATAACATGTAGTTTTGGGTGTTAAATTTTTTGATCCTAAACTTTCCATCTTTCTATCGCTCCCACTTAACCAGAACCCTCTTTTCTCGCGAAGTTACCACGCCTTCATTACCGCCAGAGTTAGAAAACAGATCATGGACTGCGGAGCAATAAAATAAAACAAATGCAGAAACAAAACACAGAAGACACACAATACAAGAGAGACACAGATTTACGCGGTTCACCCAGTGTGGGCTACGTCCACCAGAGAAATTGTCAAGTCCTTCCTTTATTATTATCCAGTAAATGAAGGGATACAACCTACAACAAAACCCGTTGTAACTTCCTCTTCTTTCTCTCACACTCTCCTCTCTCAGAATACAATATTCACCATCATACATAGCCGCAATACATTTCCCTCATAAAAGAGGGTTGCCTTCTAGGGAAAAAAACCCTAACATATTCCTACCATTAGATCTGTGACCTTATAATGAATGGTCCAGATTTACAATGAAATTACAATATACTTTTACAAGGCAATTTTTCCTTCGGGGGCTTCACCCTCGAACCCCCGCTGGGGGCCTGCTTGCCCCCAGACCCCCCAGTTGGGGGGATAGCCCCCCTGGACCCCGCAGAGGGGGTACCCCCCCTCTGCACTCCCTAGTGTGGAAGAGTGTACATACTTCTATGGTGTAAATACTTCATGGGGTATAAACACGGCTGAAAGCAAGGACCTCTGAATCAGGAAGATAATCAGGATCCACAATCAACAAGATTCCCACCATTTTTTGTCAACTCAAGAAGTATCTTTATGGTTTGAAACAAGATCCCATAGCTTGGCATGATAAGGTCAACAATTTATTTCTCTCTCCTAGATTCAAACATTGTGAATTTGATCACAGTCTCTATGTATTACATGCTCATGGTGATACTTTTACTGTTTTTGTTTATGTCGATAACCTTGTCATGACTATAAATAATATCAATATCATTCTTAGATTGAAGAAATAACTTGATGACACCGTTGATATGATATATCTTGGTATTTTGCATTATTTTCTTGGTCTTCAAGTTTTACCTCTTCCTGATGGATTGCTTCTTTCTAAATATAAATATGTAATAGAACTATTGACACATTTTAAGATGGTAGACTATAATCCATGTACTACTCCTTTTCAATCTGGGGTTAAGATAATTAAAACCTACCAGTCTCCAAAATTCGATGCTACTCTCTATCGACAACTGGTCAACAATATTTATTATCTCACTCACAGTCGACCTAACATCTCTTTTGTTGTTAGTTTTTTTTCTTGGTTTATGAAGGATCCTAGAGAAATCCACTGGAAATCTGTCAAGATAATTATTCATTATATAAAAGGTACCACTCATCTTAGTATCAGAGATTGTTGAAGTTCGAATTCGTTAGTCAAATTCATCGAATCTGATTAGGTAGGTGACAGTGATGATCGAAATTCCACCTATGGCTATGTGTTCCACTTCAGCACTGGACTACTGATTTGGTCTTTCAAGAAACAAAAATTAGTCTATCTATTGAATATATATATTGAGTATTATGATGTCATTAATGAAAGTACAGAGGTAGTTTGGATTCACCAGCTCTTAAGTGAACTTGGGTTTCCTGTATGGACCTCAACTACACTCTATTGTGATAATAAATGTGCAATTCAAGTTGTTGACAGTCGTGTTGCTCATAGTAAAATGAAGCATGTCAAAATTCATGCTCACTATTTGAGGAAGTCGGTACAAGAGAAATGTGTCACTCTTGTCTACTAAAAAATTGATGATCATATCATTGATATCTTTACAAAACCCTTGTTTGAAGATAATTTTGTTAAACTCCATGATATGCTCGAGCCTCAGGTAGCTGCAACTATGGGGGGGTTTCCCACTAACATAATATCACCTCTTGAATCTCCAAATCCATGTGTTGATGGGAGGGAGTGTTGGAACCTCAGGTTCTATTGGTTCATCCCACTTATAGTAGAGATAATCGGTCAAATGATCGACTCACAACTTGAGGTAGTTGGTCAAGTGGTTGATCAAAATAAAACAATAGTCGATTGAGTAGTCGATGATCTTATCAGTCAAACAATTCACTAGCATTTGAAGAAAGTCAATCGATGGATCGACTAGTTGATTAGTCGAGTACGAGTTAGATGAATTGATGGTTAGGTTAACTTGGTTCGACTAGCCTACTGGACTTCGTAGATTTGACGAAGTCGACTATGACCACTGATCATTATATGTGGACAAGATATTCTAGATTTCAAGGAATTTGGTTAGATCTTGAGACTATAAACAAAGAATCCTATGGGTCATTATAAAAAAGTGAATCATCGTGAACATGTATTCAACAAGGAATTGTGATGTTATAATCAAAATTCATTGTACTGAAGTGCTAAATAGTTTCTTTAGACACCACCTATCTTGTTGGAGTTTATCTCTCTTTGTTTACTCTGTAGATTATGTTATTGTTCTACACAGGGTTACACATGTTATGAGTAAAATCTCTCTATGGCATGGGGTAAACCACAACAGATGAAAATGATTGCAGAAATCAAGTCTAATATCAAGTATGTTATATAAAAAAATATGCTAACAAGACAAGATAAAGAGCCTACCTCATCCAGATGTTTGATGAAGTCCACCGTTTAGCACTTGACTCAAATCAATACACCTGCAGCTTGTCATCAAAAACCCATAAATGAAAGCATATGGTGATAATATGTAAATGTATCACATTCAATAGCATAATCCATCAATATTCATAACAAATATGCCCATGGAATAACAATTCAAATATTTTCAAGACATTAATTGGACGAGAAAAGAGTATTTCTATTAAAATGTAATCAACATAAGTGAATGAATTACAAACTTCTGTGTCGGCATGGTTCGGAACCGAGAAACTAAGTCCCTTCTAGCTTGGCCTCCACCACTTCAATCCTCTGCCAAAGGCAAGCTCATATAAGAGAGACAATGAGGTTATCAATCAAGTAGGGAAGAGCTTGGGGGATGAACAATGTGTTCAGACTTAAAAGGATAAAGGGATGCAGACTCAATATGAAGTGAATAATTTCTCCAGAGTAACTTTTCTCTCAAAGTTGAATTCTTCTCCTCTTTTTCCACAACTTGGATATGGCCCATTTATATCCTTCAAATGGAACTGAAGGGCCAATTCAGAACGTTTCTAGTATATGGAAGTTCAAGGATCATGGATCCTGTGACGTGACATGGAAACCTGACACCATTTTTAATTTTGGGCACAAAGCCAAATATATGTGGGTTGTAATGGTGCAACATATGTATAAGCATGATGTATAATAGTAAGGGCGCGTATATGTGGAAAAATATTATTTTTAGCTCTGGGAACTACAAAAAGGGACTTCAAGTCTGCATAGGGAAATAGAAAAAGGCCTTCTGAGAAAATTTTCATAGGGTGAGGAAACTCTTGCTATAACAGATGCCCCTAATGTGTGAGGTCAGAGGAGTATATGTGATGGCCAAAATACATTATAATACCCAGAAGTGGAGTAATGGAGACCTAGTCGGAAGAACTAGTTTCTCATGAGAATATTACAATTTGTATTGAATTTGCACACATGGCTTCCAATTTGAATTACACTGCAGAACCATGTGAAAATATACCAAACAGTTGTTCATGGCCATGAATAGGCAATACAAAGGTGGCTACATGCCAAAGGTTTTCATAGTCACAAACAAGGCCCAGTAAAATTAGTCTCAAAATCAATTTGAAGATATCTAGATACAATGGAGTACAATCTGATCTCCCATGATCACTGAAGTCACATAGCTACTAGTCCAATGAAATATAGCAACAACTCAAGAAAGTTGTGACTATGAACTGATGTATTCAAGTCTTCTACATGATCCACCAAAGGTGCAAGTCTACATCGTGTGAATAAAGGAGTTTAGTTCGAACACAATGAGACTTCATTTGATTACTAGTCATTAAGGTATACCGTTAACAAAAGAGACAACCTACCGATAATGAAAGCAGTGATCAAGGCACCAAGTACATTCTTACAAGTGTGAATAAAGGAGTTGAGTTCAAACACTTGAAGAATCCATCGATCAGGAGACATTGATGTATTCCCAACTATCTATGGAGGGAGAACCTACCACTAATGACTGCAAGCCTCTAGGTCCTCATAGGACTCTAGGTCTCGTTTCCAGAACAAATGTGATGAATTCGATGTAAGGAGACCCGTTGAAAGGAGATCATTGAGGCATATCTTTCAACATGAGGTACAAAGCAGGAGATTGATGATTTGGAGAAAATTAGATGAAGAACATGTTCACGAACCAATGACCCTGTGCATCTTTCGCGTGTGCCAGATGCAATCCGTACACAAAAAAGGCCCTCTGAGTATCAGCTAATAAGGAAAACTGCTGACAAAGGAGAGGAGACCACCAATAAGGCTAATGGAATCCAAGACACTGCACAAATCCCAATGTATGAATATATTTATTTCTGTCAAACACAAGGGAAACCCCCCATTCAAGAACCAATGATGAAATGTCGACTGCTGGGTTCAATATTACCTACCAATGATGAAAGTAGGACCAGGGTGCATGGTAGGACTACAACTTCATGTAGATATGAAACACACTGAGGGTATGGCCGACATGCAAAGTCAAGAGTTCCGAGGAATGGTCGACACAGGTTGATATACATCCTTTGAACAAAAGCATGAGACATATGGAATACTTTGGAAGCATAGACACAATGATGAAACTTTGTGATGCAGGAGGCACCAATAAAACTCTCCATAGGGACTGGAAGAGTAACCAGTTGGGCGAGTAAACTCTAAGTAACGAGATCATATTCCTAAGGTCATGCTAAACCAAAAAAATTGATGACAAGTGAACTCAAAATTTTGTGCTCTGTTCAAAGGTGACATGACTGCAGCCAATATAAGATAATATTCTTTTCTCGCCCATCTTTTTTTTGTTTTTTCATAGTCAAATGAATGTTATGATATAGAGGAGGAAACAAGTGTCTCTAGTAAGAAACTAGTTCCAACAGTGGAACATACCTATGCTCAATGTAAGGAGGTGCATGCAAGATATGAACACTTGGGAGAATATTTCCTCTTGGGGTATAAGGTGTCAAGCTGTAAAGGATATAAACAAGGCTTTTCTTAGTTGATGATGTAAACTGCCGAGGTGATAGGATTATAATGGGAAAGCGAGAACCGACAATAGGCTCAATATTGCAAGCAAGAGAATGAGATGCAATTACAACTTAACGCCAAAAAATGTCCTTTTTCCTAATCTTAGTCTACTTGGTTTGAAAAAGGGGTAAACTTACACCAAATCGACATCCTTTCAAATCCAATTTACGAGTGTGAAAGAGACAAGCTCACTTGACAATTTTTTCACTTTTTGAGAGAGTCAGAAAAGACCTTAAACCATAACCATTGGGAGTCCTTCTAGGTATAGGTTAGCATGCTTATGAGTAAGAAATGAAGTTCAAACGTAAAGTCATGTATTAGCTATAAGGGACTCCCAGTCCTACAGAAAAAAAATCTCTACATGGGTGTCGGATGGCACATAGGATCTAACTAGGGCACCCATGTTTGGTAAGTCTCTACCATTCAATAACAACACTTATAGTTGTAGAAAGAAGGTTTTGTGTCGCTACTAAATGGGTTCATACGTAAGACATATGAGTTGTATTCATAGGATGATGCAAATGTTCACAATGGATTGATGACCTATCCTATATGTTGGTTGAAAAATGCCTGTCCAAAGTTATGAATGGGCAACATGGCGCTAAAAAATATAAGAATCCCTAGATTAAACCACCAAAACAAACTCCATCCACTGTCATATTAGTTCATTAGGCGAAAATATTAGTAAAAACTATGCAAAGTGGGTAAAATGTTTCTATAAATAGTAAAAAAAACAATTTTACTATACGATTTGTATTTTTTACCCAAATAGTGCATTTTGGACCAAATTTCCCCCGAATTTCAACTGCTGATTGCGGGAGCCACAAGTGATGGAATAAAAAACCGTCTCAACCAGGTAATTCATCTTGCTCCTCTCTTTATTTCTAATGGATTAAAATTTGCAATTATGTCTCATTTTTTGAGAATTTTAGGGCGCAACTTAGAAACTAGGTTATACGCGGGCTATAGATCATCGGGTCGTGTATACACATACCTATAGACGATTGTTTGCAAAATAACCAACGTTTAAGAAATCCTATATGTGACTATGTAAACTATAGCCCACGTACTAGTTCGTGGATATGGTTTTTAAAATGTTACTAACTCAAAAAATGGTTTGAATCTTGCAGCATGGTGCTAGAGTGGAGAGAAATAGAGCATGAAGAGGTGGATGTTGTAGTGGAGAGAGATCCAGGGGCCCAAATGGCCTTAAAAATATGTGGGATATGTTAGTCACCATTAAATGTTTTATGTGAAATCAATATTTTAGAATCTGGCGGAATGATAAATTGGTTTGGAAGCCTGATAAACTAGGAAAGGGGCTAAATATGGCAGGGAGAGGCTAAATCTGGCAGGAGCGCTAAGTTGATGGGGCCCGTTGTGTTGTAGATCGTGAACTCTCAATATCAACAGTCGAGGATTATTTCAGTGGGAGAATCTATGAGGGGGTTAATTTTGGAGAGCGGGCCCAAAATTTAAACCATGGTTTTCGTTCAGGGTTACGTGGCATCACCAGGTGCATTTCGGGGTGAAAACAAGGTTGCCTCAAACCAGTTTCTCATGCCCATGAAAAATGGAAAAGTATAAAAGGACATTCAGTCGTTTATTTTTATTTGATTATTATTTGAACACTCGACCGTTAGAACCTTGGCGCGACCACCATCTTTCACCTGTAGCTCAACAGTACATCAACTGCACTCCATTAGTGCTCGTTTCCATAAGCAACTTGTCCGATAAAGTAGGAATATGTATATCGTTCCTTGAAGTAGTCCAGGGACCAGTAAATGATGTCCATATGTCAATGAAAGACAACGAATCAAATGAAGGGTCGAGACATAGTCAAAGTGTGAAGAAAGGGGACTGAAACGCTAGAGGAGCTAGAATCTGGATCAGGAAACATTTTCTTACTGATCATCATAATCAGTTTCAAAACCGAAACGTTTCATTTTAATCATTGTAATCAGTTTCAAAAAATCGAAACGTTTCTTTATAATCATTGTAATCGGTTTCAAGCCGAAGGAACTCAGCCTGTATAAATATTAGGAGTTCCAAATGTATTAGGGTTTGGCAGAAGTGCAAGGGCACGATCTTAGCTATTTGGAACTTGAATGTAATTTTCTAAAGATGAATATAATACACAGGAAAATGTCCTGAGTCTTCCATGAAAAGATTCTAATGGTGGTGGTCTGAGTTTCGTCTTCTTTATTTGTATGTATTTCTTGTGTTCTTGATTTCATTTACACTGTCTTATGTTTAAATTGGATAGTTAAAGGCCCAGAATTCATCTTGTGAGGCTCTCGTCTTAAGAAATTTAAAATGTATGTATTTCTTCCTAACGAGGTCAGAATTCATTTATTTAATGCTCTAATGCAGTTATATGTTTTTCCTTTCTTCTTACACTCTGCAAATTACAATTTATAACTCAGATTTATCACCTCATTTAGCCTTTATCTTCTAGAGAGTTCTACCGACCAATCAGTTCCTCCATTCACTTTCATAAGTTTGACTCCATAGCCTTAAGTGTCCCTCCCCTTCCTTCCCAGTAGAATAATAAAAAATGTCTCAAAGCAACAAAACCTAGCCAATGATTTTTTAAAGAAAACTCATCTATTAAAGACCAAGTGACATGAGAGATCCCTCTCTGAGCTGAGCAAGCTAGTACTCAACTCTAAAGTGGTTTGTAGGTTACCTCTATCATTTGTTTATCAGCCGAACAAATTTACAGAGTGCTAACATTTTGGCGTCGTTGTCGGGGAGTGAAGGTGAAATATTCCATGGGATAAACGACAAAGTTCAGATTTGAATTTGGATGTTGAACAGAAGGAAAACACATGAAGGCTGTATTATTCACCTGGCGAATCCAATCAAACTTCAAATTAGATTCAAATACTCCACTAGAGAATGAGACCTGTTGACAGAGATATGGAAGAGTAGTATGGAAAACTCAGGTACTCGATCTTAAGTTCAGTTCAAGAAGTACTTTTCTGTTTTATCAATATCTTCTTGTCCTTTCCTGAGTTTTTCAAAAGATTATTCCATCACTTACTGCATTCAAATGAAGACCAGAGATCTACCCTTGTATATCCTTCATTCCAGACTGTAGATATACCTCCTTCTTGTATAACTGATATTCACCAAGCTCCTTCCTCTGAGCTATATGATGTTCATGATCATTCTTGTGAGCTTAATGAAACCAAATTTGAGCTTGTACCTTCTGTTCTTGATCCTGCACCCTCCAAGTTTCAAGAAATATACAGTCCTCTTAATTTCCTCCCATCCTTCATGACTTTCCTCTGAAACATTATAAGTACCTTCCTAGGTTTCATGGAGAGCTTGATGGACATTCAACAGAAAAAAATATTCAGGTATTTGAGCATTTTATAGACCTTTTTGAGATTGAACATGATGATGTGTCTATGAGGGAATTTTCTCAGTCCTTACAAGGGGATGCCAAAATATGGTTCAGGCATTTGCAACTTGAGTCAATTAGTTCATGGGATAAATTGAGAGAATTATTTTTGAATTTTTGGGGTGAGAGGATGCCATGGAATCTTTTACTTTCATATTTTTATGCCATAAGGAGAAAGACAGATGAAACTATCTCAAGTTTCAAGAGGAGGTTTGCTAGTATTTATTTCAAGATGCCTAAGGGGATTGAACCACCTGAAGATACTATCAAGCTTCAATATGAAACTGCTTTCCCACCAAACCTTTCTTTGCTTCTTTTGGAAATGAAGTATGTCACCCTCCAATAGATGTTTGTTGATTCCCAAGAGGTAGAAGACAATATTCAAGCATGTCAGAGGCTGCAAAATCATAATTTAGAGTGTTGTAAATACAAAAAATGATGGTGTAGAGGAAGAGCATGAGATTGTGCATAAACAAGAAGTCAATTTACATCCTAATCTTTTTCAACATGAGAAGAAAATTGATTGTTCCATGCATTTTTTCAAAGTTTTCAATGATGACATTGTTGCAGAAGATAAGGATCAGCCTACTGAAGAGAAAGTTGATGTACCAAGAGTTTTCCTTCAGGATGACATTGCGGATGTAGTTGACTTGCCCAAATATGATGAATATAATGATAATTATGAGGTTTATTTTTCAGAGCAGCCAACTTCATGTTCTCCATCAGGAAGTTTTCAGCTTCAATAGTTTAAGAAAAACAATCAGCCTACATGTTGCAGTTGTGACAATGATGAAGAGCATGAGGAAAGTACTAGATCATGTGAAGGAAATAATCTACCCCTGTTCTTTTCTTCATTCCAATTATTGAAGGAGAATGTTCATAGTGTTATAAGTCAACAGTTCCACAATTATGCCAGTGAACATGGAGAAAAAAGTAAGTTTGTTGATGAAAAATCCCTGCCTTTGTGCTTCACTTCATTTGAACAGTTAAAAAAAAATTTCAAAATCACCACCGAAGCAAAGGGGTGTGAGTTAATGAAAGATCATATAACCTTATTGGAACAAATGGATAACAAATTGCAATAGTATTCTCATGTGTTTCATGACCATGTGGCATATTATATGGAGTGTTTTAACAATCATAATTTACAGCTTATGATGAGTTGCAAGGTTGGAAATGAAGATGATGGGCAGTTAGTGTCAAAACCAGTTTTATCCTTGCTGCCAATAGATGTTTTATTACAACAATCTTATGCATTTTTACAACCCTCCTATGACAGCCATCAATTAGATTTGCATGAAGACGAAAATGTAGTTGGAAGTTGTTGTTCCCGAGTTTATACTTTAAGGCTCTAAAGTATATCGTCAAGGAATCCATAAAGATAAGGGTAATTAAAGGGTAAGAATCAAAATGAAGCGTAAATCAGAGTTGGTTTCTCAACTACCTATGTCTAGCTTCCCTTTGTTCTTGGATGCTAATATCTCTCTTAATAGCTACCCATGAACGTTCTAATTCAACCTGGTTAGTTGTTGTTTGTAGAATAGTATTAAACAGGTTTAAAGCAATGCTAGTTTTATCTTGGAGTCCAGGTTCTATGTTGGGTTGTTTGTTATTTCAGACAGTCATGGAGAGTAAAATTTTATTTAATTTTGAAAAAGATTTGATAAATTGTTGCTTCAGTTTTTAAGGGATGAAAATAGGAAAAACAGTTTTGAAATTCAAAATAATAACAGTTGAGGCCGTTTCCTGTACTTGAAACAATTTTAAGAATAGTAAAATAACAAAGTAGAACTGTTGTGAAAATATGAGGCTTTAATCTAGAAAAAATATCATATTGTAACAGGAGACAAAGAGGAAAACGAGATTTCTAATGAAATATAAAATATAATCATTCAAAAGACCTACAGGTCTTGAAATTGCTGATAGAAATCACAGAGGAAAAACTATAAATAATTCGATGGCCAAATCAATTCAAACTACAAAAGATGTATGAAATAAACTTATAGTTGATCATTCATTAGAAGGATATTGAAAGAAAAACATAAAAATTGTAAACAGGGTTAAAGAACACATAGCTTCAAGTTGACAGAATTCAAAATCTCGTCTGCATTATTTATATCACAATGGATGGAAAACATTTTTTTTAATACAATCGGCTCTCTCAAAAAACAAAAATCCCATTCTTTGTCTTTTGAAAACGTATTTATACATGATCATCAAATATTTTTTCCATTGGTGATTAACCAACTTCCTAAGACTACGGTTACATGGATGAACAATGTAAAACCGTTTATATTTCTTTTATAACTACTTTATTATTCTAATGATGAAAATATTCAAAAGAGTATTTCATGTCTGTGTTGATGAACTTGCTCCTTCTTCTTTAAGACAACGAACACATTTTCCCAGGAACTATACTAAAACTCTGGGAGCTTCTGGAATATCCTTTGCTTCAAATAAGAAAAACTTTCTCTGCAGTTCTGACAGACGATCTTCAATTATTTTCCTTGTAAACTTAATAGTTTGCAACTTTAAGCTTGGCATCACTATCCATTTGTTGATTTCGGTGACATTGATTACCTTTATTTTTGGGATCTCCACCTTCATTTCCTCCAGCTCTTCTCTAAATCTTAACTGATTCTTGACAGTATTAATTTCCCCTAAAAACTCGGGACAGGCATTTTTTCCAATGTTCAAAGAAGCTTTTTCTAAAAGATCAAAAATTCCTTGACAAACATCATTGACCTCTCTGGTTGCTCTTTTGTTTTTTGCAAGGTCTACCTCTGACACCTTGAGTATTACATATCCTTTAACCTGCTTTGAAACAGATAGTTTTTGAATCATTTCGACCTCCTCCTTTGTTGAAAAGGCCACTGCTTTTTGGAAAGTAGTTCTGGCCGCTTTTACTTCTCTTTCTTTCTGGAGAATATCTTCCAAGGATTTATTAGTTTCCTGAAAGTAATTCTGGATAATTTCCAGATTAAAAAATACTCCCTGTTGTTCCTCTTCTATCTTCAAATGTATTCCCAATACCTGGGCCTGGAAGTTTCAAGCTCGACTACTTGATTTGAAATGGAATTAATCTTATCCTATAATCGTTTATTTGTTTCTTCTTGCTTTAGGACCTGTGCCTGAGTAACCTGTATTTTCTGATTTTATTCCTCTAAGCTTTCTTTCATTTTCTAAATCTCTTGAATATCATTCAATCTAGCTTGTTCTAGACTATTTTTTATCCCCCAACTGATATTTCTTTCGGTCTCTTTCAATTAACCCTACAGCTAATCTATCATTTGGTCTTTCTGTTCCAACATAGTTGTCAAATTTCCCACAGAGTATAAATTTGTCGACGCTAAAGCTCCCATTGTGTCTGCTATCTCTGTAGCGAATTCTCCTTCTTTAAGTTTTTGTCCATCTATAATGACTTTTTTCTTTTTAATCATCATATCTCCTCTGGGATGCATTTCCTATTTTAGGATAGCCTTTCTCTTCTTACTGTAAAAATATTTGGAAGGAGGAATCTCATCTCTAGAAATAGGCTCAAGATCACTTACATATAGAGCTCCCTCGTGGGGGTTTCCATAAGTAGACTGCAATGGAGTCAAGGAAGTAACGGGACTTCCAAGCTCTGTCGATGCTATTCCTCCTACCTTTTTCAGAAAACTCTCAGGGATTTCTGAAGCTGTTTCTAACTCCTTTCCTTTCCCTGTCTCTGATTTTTCAGTCTAGGGGACTTCTGTTTCTTGTGAAGGCATTTCACCCTCCTTCATTTTTACTTTTGTATTTGCTTTATCCTATACATTTTCTTCAAAGCCTGGGGGAGGCCCTTCCTGCTCTGGAGGAGGGGTCGTGGATTCACCCTGCAAACTCTTTGGTAAACAACTTCACCTATGACTCTAAAATGACCTGAGACCAACCTGTGAGTCAGGTGACATGGCCTGTACCCTGTTTAATACTTCTTCATAATTTTTAACCTCCTTGAAAATATAATTATAAACAGATTTTTCATGCTCATAAGCTTTCAAATTACAGTGCATCAAATGTCTGCTTACTAATTGATAAGGGTCATGCTTTCTATGCTCAATATCTACCAGCTTTATTTCTTCTAATGCTTCAGCTTCTAATTTAGAATGGACGAGGTTTAGTAATGAAAATTTCCCGACATACACAGGGAAGCTTGGCCAGGATTTCTTTTGAGTTGCTTTCATCTCTATTTCAATACCACCTTTCATTATTTGATGTGCTACCTCCCTCAATACCAATCTGTCTAGGAGGAATTTTGGAAGTGCGTGAGGGGGAATTGAACACCCATAAACCCTAACATAAGAAAATTTCTCATCAATAAACCAGTCGGCTATTGATTTGAGATTTCCTAAGACTGCCTCAGAAATGCGAGGGGGTTCACATCCATAAAACATGTTATGCATTGGAATTATTACGAAATGACAAATTTGGTAAAATACATCCTTAGCATTTTCTTCTCAAAGTGTAGAATGATATTCATGAATGGGCTCGGGGCAATTTGTGTTCCAACGCCAATTCATCAGGGGAAATGGAGTCACAAAGCAAATCACATCCATAATGTACGCTGACATATAAAAGGCCACTGGTTGACCTTTAGATTTTGAAACTCTGTAGTTTGAAACTTCTTGAGCTAGGTTATTAGATAGAGTTTTACTCCAGTTGAAAGTGAATCCTTCTGAAGCTTCTTCTGAAAAGGGCACCCAATCTGCATGAAAATGGCAGGGATCCTTTCTCCCGAACATTCTACACAACATAATAGCTACATAGACCATGTATTCATTCAAAGATGTCGTGGCATAAACCCCATGGGTATGGGACCTAAACTTTGATGGACATCTTGACCAATCTCTAATTAAATAAGGATAAGTTTGGTCTGCCTCAGTACACTCTTTCCTTTGAAATTCAGCTAAAAATTCAGCATTAAAAGTGTACTTAGGATTCGGTGAGAGCTTATACATTACTTGTATATGTTCTATCCTGAACGAGTTGACAATGACTCCTTGATTATTTAATATGCTCCTCATCGGAATATCAACCTTTTCTAGTGCCCAACTGATCATATCGTTATACGCCAAAAGCTGAAGGCACGCCGCGATATTATGAAGTTGTGATTCTGCTATATCCCAAAAGTGATTATCAGAATCAGTATGAGAATTCTTGAATTCGAATTCCAGGAGTTTAGATATTTGTGTCCAATATTTAATGGAATCAATAGCATGTGGCGTAGTGTCAAATATGATATCTCCTTCCTGTGTATCTTCACTCTTCTTCGGTGCTTTTTTTGGTGCCATGACTTTAAGTTAGATGAAAAACCTATCACAGAAAAGGAGTGTATGAGCTCGGTTGAATGCGTCTTGCGCTTGATATTTTGAAACAAAAAATGTTGCGAAACATAGACCTTCAAACTCTCTTTTAATTCATTTAACGATGAAGGGACTGACGCAACTGACAAGAATTCAAGACATTTAATGAAGTAGATATTTACTGAGATACGCATTAGTGTCACATATCACCTGTTATTATTTATTTAAGTGGCCGTATTTTGGCGCTTTTGAATTTAAAAATCGAAACATTTCATTCAATCGAAAACTGAAACGTGAACAAAACCTAACAAGATTGATTATTTTTAATCATGTTTTCAAAACAGAGTTAATTTAGACTAATCACAGATTAAGAGTCAAGATTTTTCATTTCAGGATTTCGGGGATCGAGTTGACAAGAGGTATGTTATCATGGAATCTCGACTTTCTAAATCGCGAAATCACGACAAGATTAATTAAGACTTAAATTCGTTTTAGCAAAATAATTGATCGGTATTAAGCGTTTTGGGATTTCGAGGATCTTGTTGACAGGAAGTATGTCATCGATGAATCCCTATTTCCGAAATTGCGATATGATTAACTTAGGACTTAATTGATCAGGATTAAGGACAAAACATGATTAATTCAGTTTAACATAAATTATGGGTCAGGATTTTGCGTTTCGGGATTTCGAGGATCATGTTGACAAGAGATATGTTATCGTTGAACCCCGAATCCTGAAATCACGATATGATTATCTGAAGCCTTAACTTTTTGTGTTAGTGAATTAATTAATCAAGATTTGAACTAACTCTCATTCTTCCGAGAAACCGGGGATTGGGATTTCGTGATTCAATATGTATTGAAACATATGTTCTTAGCAAACCCCGAATCCCAAAAACTTTTTTTTAAAGTTAATCTTAACTCCATTAGGTTTAAAGCTTATCATGATTAAAATAACTTTATAGAAAATGCGTCGGGATTCTTATAACATTTTAGGCTTTTTACCTTTTATTATTTAAAGAATAAAGTTTTTCAGGAAATCGGTACCGAAAACTTGGGAATGATAATGAAGCTTAAGCTTTATGAAAATCCGAAACCCGAAAAAGGAAAGTTTGGGTCTTAGGGATAAAAAATTTAAAATTTGTTTCAACATAGGCTCCAATTGGGGACCTCGTCCCAAAACATAGGCTCCAATTGGGGACCTCATATCCTTTTGGGATGAGGAGAACATGTAGACTTAGTGCCTTTATTGGGTTAATGGAGTCAAGGGTTTATCTCTACAAAAACTGCTAAGGAAGGGGATACAGATGAAAAAAGAGATTTCATCCTTACTTCTGAAAATCTTTTCAAAACTCTCATTTGTTGTAAAATCAGTTGCAGTCCCATTCATGATCTTCTCCTTCTCGTTACTGAAATTAAGTTAGCGTTAAGATGATCAAAACAATCCTAGGAAACCCAACAGATTTTGTGTCTTTCGGCTTGCATCAAATGAAGCAAAATTCTGGACTTGGGAGCCCTGTCTGGACTTGGGATGTAGATCCGGTTTCGAATAAACTGGTAACTAGAGTAGAATGATATTTAAGTATGAAAACCTTACAGATACCTCAGATATTGCTTCACTACCAGTGAGCCTGTTCAATACCTCGGTGAAGTTATCTGTTCCTTTTTACGGAATTTCCTTTCACCACTTCGAAGCTTAATTATGCATTTAACCTCATATATTACTTCACTGCCAGTGAGACTATTCAGTACCCTGGTGAAGTTATCTGTCTCTTTTTACTAAGACGAGGGAAATCATTTAAATGAATTTCCTTTCATCGTCTTATGGACTAGATGGGGGCAATCAAATATGAATTTCCTTTCACCATCTGTCTTATATTTTACTTTTTGAATACGATGTGGGGGCAATCAATGGTACTTAATATACCGGGGATGGTATCTGGGTAAAAACTGTAGTGGAGGTTTGTCATCTTGTTTTGATTACTCTAGACCAACCTTCTCTTAACTTTCAAAACACCTTAGTCCGCAGAGAAAAAGGGGAAGATTAATTTCAGGGGTCTTCCTTGGAGCAAGCTTAAATACTTAGAAAACTGTTAAGAGACCTAGGAGAGTCAAAATCGGCCTAAGCATAACTTTGTTTAGTCAGAGAGTGAGGAGTTATGAGGACTTGTCTACCTTTTAAGAACTGCTTTTTAGCTTCAAAAGTTAAGACGTAATCTCTTCTCCCTCTGTGGGAAACCCAGAAAGAAGCTTGATTTTTTAAGAAGACAAAACTGAAGGTAGAAAGAGGGGACGTAGAAAGACCTGGAAATCGAAAAAAAGGTCATAAATTAAACCCAACTCTTGCAACTCTTTTTCATAGATGTTTGTTTTAATCACCTCCTGTCTTATTCTAAGTGAAACCCTTAAGGCCTAGATTTTAAAAACATTCTTTTAGCGACCTATCACACTTATGAGACAATCACTGCACTTTTTTTTTTATAAAAACCTTGTTTAAAAAAATAGACTTTCCTGGAATTCACATCTTTGCCTTACCATTTTCGTTCTCTTTTGAAATAATGAAAAATATTATCTATCACCTATTTTCGGCAAATTTATCTTCCACTATAAGGCCATATGTTTGCTACTTTCACTTGTGGGGCTGTCAGCCAAAATTCTGTAAAGGAACAATACGAAGAGTATTAGGGATTTAAAAGAATTGAATTCATTGAGAATTTGTATCCCCACTTCTAGAAAAATATTAACCTATTTTATTTTTATTTATATGTATATATATATATATATATATATATATATATATATATTCTGAGAATGATAGACTTACCAAAGAAAACTATGAAATAAAGAATAAACAAAACCGGTGTTACAGAATGAAAGTAGACTTACCAAAGAAAACTATGAAATAAAAAGAATAAACAAACCGGTATATACAGTGGGAATTCTGGAAATCAACTATTCCATATAGTGTTTTAAATAATGCCCGTTGACAGGGGCATTCAGGATTTTACCGTCCAAAGTTTCTAGCAAAAATGAATTCTTTCCTTCAGGAGATGCAACCTTGAATGGTCCGTACCAGATGTGATCAAATTTACCATTTTTTCCCGAGTCTTCCTTCCTAGCATCCCATTCTAAAACCAAATCTCCGGGGAGAAAATCCTTGTCTTTGGCCTTACGATCGAATAACGCTTTCATGTCATCCTGGTATTTCTGCAACCTTTCGTCCACTTCGGCCCTATGCTGTTGGACTTCAATCAACTGGTTTATTCTTCTTGTGACATGATTTGATTCTTCCTTCTCGTCTTGCCAAAGTTTCATTATGGGAAGTGCTAGATTTATAGGTAACACCACATTAGTCCCATACACCATCTGGAAAGGAGAAGTGCCAATAGACTTTTTCGTGCCTATCCGATTTTCCCACAGGGCATATTTCAAATGTACATGCCAAGATTTCTTGTTTTCGTTCAACACTTTCTTAATTATATTTATTAGACTTTTATTTGAAGACTCGGCCAGACCATTTCCCTTAGGGTAGTATGTCGTGGAATGACCAAGCACAATATTATATTTTTGGCAGAAACTGACCATAGCCATAGATTTAAAAGCCTGTGCGTTATCTATGACTATCTTTTGGGGGCAGCCAAATCTAGACAAAATATTTTCTTCTAAGAAATCTATTACCACCAAGTCAGTAGCCCTTCTAGTTGGAATAGCTTCCACCCATTTGGTGAAGTAATTTGTAGCGGTCAGGATCCATCTGTGTTGAGCGCTAGAATGAGGATTAATTTCACCTATGAAATCTAATCCCCATTGCTAGAAAGGAGCTTCCGTTTTGACCATAACCAATGGCATTGCTGGGAGTTTATGTTTGCCTGCGAACAATTGGCAAGGGTTGCAAGCTCGGACCTTGGTGTTGACATCTAAGAAAATTTTGGGCCAATAATACCCTACCCTCAGGATCTTATAAGTCATTTCCCTCCAGCCGTGGTGTCCTCTACACACTCCATGAAATTGGCTTATGACCTTTTCTGTTTCTGATTCGACCAAACAAACCAACATGAAGCCAAGTGGGTCCTTCCAACACAATTTTCCTTCAGTTATACAATACTTGACTGCATGCAACTTCAACGTTCTGGCTTTGGATGGGGTTAAGTCATTTGGGCACTTCAAGGTCAACAAGTAGGACACTATGTCTTTGTACCAATCTGATGAAGCAAATTTCTCTTTGATTCTGATTTCAGCTATTGGTTCATCAAGTTCATTCATGTCCACACACTCTTCTTCTTCCAGTAAGCCATTTATTCCGAGAGCTCTGAAATTTGATTCAGCTAAGAGTTTAGCTAAACCTTGTCCCTTTACTAGTTTTGTTAGTTTTATCTCCAAGTCAAATTCTTGAATTTTGGCAAGCCACCGTCCTCTTTTGCCATCACTATCGAATTGAACCAAAATATCTTTTACGAAGATAGTAGGTACATTCACAATCACCTTAGAATGAAACACATAGGTCTTGAAAGCCTTTAACGCCTTCACCATAGCATATGCTTGTTTTTCCATTATATTATATCTAAGTTCGGCATCTCTAAGACTCTTGCTAAAAAAGGCTATCGGTTGTTCGAAACCTTCTTCATTCTTTTGGAGGAGTACCACGGCAAGTCTGTGTTCAGAGGTGAACAAGAAAATAAGAAAATCCTTTAGATAATCAGGAGTTGCTAGTACAGGTGCCTCTCTTATAACTTTCTTGATGCGTGCAAACGATGCTTTATCTTATGCTGTCCATTTCACTTCATTGTTTTTCTTCAGCATATCTGTGATCAATTTTATGATTTCAGCAAAGTTAGGAATAAATCTTCTCAAAAGATTTATTTTTCCTAAGAATGACTGAATCTCTTTTACATTCCTATGAATACTTATTGTGTCTATAGCTTCAACTCTTTTAGGGTCAATTCTAATTCCATATCGAGACACAATATGGCCCAAAATTTTACCTTCTTGCATAGCGAAGTGAGAATTTTTGGGATTTAAAGACAAACCAAATTTGCGGCATTTTTCAAATGTCTACTTGAGATGAATCAGATGATCTTCATCAGATTTAGAAAAAATGGTTAGATCATCAAGATAGATAACCACAAATTTATCTCGTTCGCCAATGAAAGCGATATCCATAGCCCACTAGAAGGTAGCAACTGCATTCATCAAACCAAACGACATCTTATCATACATAAATGTACCCCAAGGAGTGGTAAAGGTTGTCTTTTCTTTATCGTGTTCGCTGAAGACAATTTGATTGTACCCTGAAAACCCGTCGATCATCGACATCCTATTTTCCCCAACTACTTTTTCTAAAACATGATCCATTTTGGTTAGGGGGTAATTATCTTTGAGGGATGACTTATTAAGATTTCTGAAATCGACACATAGTCTAATTTCCCTGTTTTTCTTTCTAACCGAGACTAGGTCTTCTACCCAGTCAGAGTATCTCAATGGTACGATTATGTTTGCATCTAAGAGATTTTTAACTTCCTTTTCGATCAAAAGAAATAAAATAGGATTAATTTTTCTGAGTTTTTGTCTAAAGGGTTTGACACTAGGCTTCAGGGGTATCTTATGTTTAATCACAGAGGTGTCATAGGTTCTCAACTCTTCATATGACCAAGCGAAAACATCTTTGTACTTTCTAAGCAACTCTACGTATTTATTTTTGGTTTTTGTAGACAAATATCTGGATAGTTTCACCATCCTAGGGTTTTCTTTAGTACCTATTTCACAGTCCTCAACCTCTTCAGGTTGGGGCTGTAGAGTGGATTTTGAAGGGATATCATCTTGATTGAATAATCTTTCCAAGGGAATAAGGCCCTTGGGGATCTGGTTATTTTTTAGAATGAGCATTCGATGGTTCATGATTTTATCATGGAACTCTTGAGGCTCCTCCCCTTCCTGCATGATCCAAATAGGATCGTTTTGGTTTTCTTGGTCAGCATGCGTTTCGACAAACTCGTCTATAGATTCCAAAAATTTGTGAAGCTATTCATCGTCCTCAAAGACTTGCCAATGCTATATGTTATTCGGTATAGAAGGTCAGTGTCTCATTTGTATGTGTTATTTTAGTTTAAACACAGTAGGAGGTGTGAAAGTAGAGGCTGCCTTCGCTAACGCATTAGCCTGTTGGTTTTCATTTCGAGGAATGAAATGAACTTTGAAAGAGGAGAATAAATTTTCGATCAGATTCTAGACGCAATTATTGTAGGACCTCAACCTAGGATGTTTGTTCTGGTACTGTCGATTTACTTGTTTAATGATTATCTCGGCATCACCAAAGACTTTGAGGTTTTTTATTTTCATTCTCCTGGCGGCTTCTAGCCTTAACACTAAGGCTTCATACTCGCATACATTATTTGTGCAGTCCACATTCCACTAAAGCCTATATGAAAAGGGGATTACAAATTGATCATCAGGAGCCACAAGGAGTGCCCCAGCTCCAGCTCCAAGGAAAGATGAAGCATCGTCAAAATACATCTTCCATACACCAGTGCTATATACATTTTTTAAAATTTTTTCTTTTTCAGTTTTTTCTTCTGTACAACTTTCGTCTATATCTACTTCAAAATCATCATCAATAGATAATATACAATTTCCTAAATCCTGATCAGCAATATACACAGGATGGTTATTTGGGTTATGTGGATCACCTATCGTGAATGCTAACCTATTTTCTCTGTAAAGACACGTGTATTGTCCTCCAAAAAATGGAATCGTAGCATATGTCATGTCTAGCTGGAGAGATCCTCCAAGCTTGGCACCCCATGACCTAGATAACAACATACCATATTTAGGAGGGATATCGGTGACCACTACATCCATAAGAATGCTTTTTGCAGGTATTTGTGCCAGACCTACCACCAGGTCTTTAATCATGCCTATGCATTTGACCTTTCTTGAATCAAATGAATATAAGTGTCCATATGGCCTGGTGATTTCGAGACCTAGTTTCTCAATAATGGCTTTTGGAATCACATTATGAGATGCTCCAGAATCTAGCATGCAGTTATGAAGTAGGTGGTAGAACAAGGTCAACGTGATATAAAAGGGGGCTACAATGTCTCTCGCACCTTCGAAATGTAGACCAAAAACTATGTTCAGCTTGTCATCTTCTAAGTTGATGACATCGACCTAGCTTTCGTCTTCTGAAAAGTTAATCATTTTGGCAATTTATTTTCTGTATATGGGATTTTTAGCTAGTTCAACAAGTGGGATAGGGATTTTGATTTTATTTATTTCTTTTTCCATATTAAAATTTCCCAGGGCCTTGTCGCTTTCTATGTTTGGGGCCTCCATTCCTTTCTTTTCAGCTTTTCTTTGTGGTGCAGACTTGGTTTCAGTCACAAGATCCTATGTTTTCTCAGTGGGTGTTCCTACTAACTTTGACTTGATAGGCTGTGTGTCAGTAGTTTGGGTTTTTGCATTTTTTTTCTCAGTAACCTTTGGAGTTGCTTCATCAGTTTCACCTCTAGGAAAAATCTTTTTTGTTTGGGAGGTTGGAAGACTCTTGTTCCTAGGTCTCAAATTATATTTCTCATGAAGTTCGGCAATAATATCATCTGCGATACCCTGATAAGCCCGATCTTCATAAGTATCGTTGCTAACATCGTCTTCCGATCTAATTTCATTATTTAAAGATTTTTCGTAATCTTGTCTTGATAAATAAGGTGATTTATTATCATCGCCAAGATTTTTAATATCCTCATCAAACTCTTCAAAATTTTCTAGATCTTCCTCTCCAATGAATTTTTCACTTTTGAAGGGGGTTGGGATCTTTTGATCTTCATTTTTAATTATTTTCTGTGGGGCTTGAGGATCAGGATTCCTTCTAAAATCCTTCCTAGGAAAATTATCCCTTTTTTATTTATCTAGTTCCATTTTTGAGATCTTATTTGAAAGTTCTCTAATTACCCTAGCCATCTCGTCTATTGTATCTCCCGAGGATTTACCCGATCCTGAGGATCCACCTTGTTCTTTGAATTTTCTATTTTCTTTATTTTAGGTTTCTATTTTAGCTTTTAATTTCCCTGATGCCATCATGTTTGATTCAATCTCGAGAGCATCATCTTGCATTTTCGTGAGATCTGTTGATCTCCTTTCTCTCAATAATAGGGCAAAGTTGGGATCAAAGGCACCAACAAAAGTCACCTTTGCTACGGGTTGAGAAGGTTTGACCTCAACTGGGATTTTATTATACAACTTGTTAAACCTTTGTGTGAACTCTAGAACATATTCTAAGTTTCTCTTTCTAAGGGCTCTGAATTCAGTTAGGTAGTAGAGGTGGTCCCTCCTCTCTCCCCATTGTCTAATAAAAGCGCTTTCAAGTTCTTCATAGGATCTTAGAGATCTGACTACTAAGGCTCAGAACCAGGTCCTCACCTGTCCTTTGAAAGTATGAACGAGGAGTCTAGAATAGACATCTCTGTGTTCTATTCCAAGGATGTCGACAAATTGGTCGAAGAAGTTTATATGTTCTTGAGCGGTCAAATATTCTTCCCCTGTAAATTTGGGAAGGATTTTCATATAATTTTTGGGAAGATCGTGTAGGGGAATTGGGTGGACAAGGGGGGCATATCTAGCAGCTACTTTAGCGAAGATTCTAGGAAGCGGTACTTGGCCACCTGCTGGTCCTCCTGGGGCACCACCCCCAGCTCCAACACCTCCATGTGCAGCCATTGGTAGATTCGAGGCTAAAGCTCGAAATGTGTGAGGAGAAGATTCGCGAAAATGTGGGGAAAATACCTCAGGAAAAGAGAACATATCGTATGAGAGGGGAAGCGAGACAGATCTCCCAAGTGTTTCTGAAACATTCAACTGCGCAAAATCAAGATGACAAATAGTATGTATAGGTGAGATGATTTGTCTAAGGGATCTTTGGGATTTTAAAATATGTTCCAGATCAGAGACTGGCAAGGTCTACTTGTCGTCCGAGTTCTTTCTGGTGGTTTTTTGGCTAATAGTCAGTTTACTTATCATGGAGTCACCAAGTGAAAAATAAAGGTAGCCTTAGAAGGTTTTTTGTCTTTGTTTACTATCAAAGAAAGAAAGTTTCAATGTCATTCTTCCCAGGGAAAAGTTTCGTTTCTTTGTTCCCCGGCAATGACGCCAAAAAGATGTTGTTATTGAGTTTATACTTTAAGGCTCTAAAGTATACCGTCAAGGCATCCGTAAAGATAAGGGTAATTAAAGGGTAAGAATCAAAATGAAGCGTAAATCAGAATTGGTTTCTCAACTACCTCTGTCTAGCTTCCCTTTGTTCTTCGATGCTAATATCTCTCTCAATAGCTGCCCATGAACGTTCTAATTCAACCCAGTTAGTTGTTGTTTGTAGAATAGTATTAAACAAGTTTAAAGCAATGCTAGTTTGATCTTGGAGGCCAATTTCTATGTTGGGCTGTCTATTATTTGGGACAGTCATGGAGAGTAAAATTTTATTTAATTTTAAAAAAGATTTGATAAATTGTTGCTTCAGTTTTTAAGGGATGAAAATAGGAAAAATAGTTTTGAAATTCAAAATAATAACATAATAACAGTTGAGGTTGTTTCCTGTACTTGAAACAATTTTAAGAATAGAAAAATAACAAAGTAGAACTGTTGTGAAAATATGAGGCTTTAATCAAGAAATAATCTCATATTGTAACAGGAGACAAAGAGGAAAATCAGATTTCTAATGAAATATAAAATATAATCATTCAAAAGACCTATAGGTCTTGAAATTGCCGATAGCAATCACAGAGGAAAAACTGTAAATAATTCGATGACCAAATCAATTCAAACTACAAAATATGTATGAAATAAACTTATAGTTGATCATTCATTAGAAGGATATTGAAATAAAAACATAAAAATTGTAAACAGGGTTAAAGAACACATAGCTTCAAGTTGACAAAATTCAGAATCTCGTCTGCATTATTTATATCACAATGGATGGAAAAGTTTTTTTTAATACAATCAACTCTCTCAAAAAACAAAAAGCCCATTCTCAGTCTTGTGAAAACATATTTATACATGATCATCAAATATTTTTGCCGTTGGTGATTAACCAACTTCCTAAGACTACGGTTACATGGATGAACAATGTCAAACCGTTTATATTTATTTTCTAACTTCTTTATTATTCTAATGATGAAAATATTCAAAAGAGTATTTCATGTCTGTGTTGATGAACCTACTCCTTCTACTTTAAGACAACGAACACATTTTCCCAAGAACTGTACTAAAACTCTGGGAGCTTCTAGAATATCCTTTGCTTCAAATAAGAAAATCTTTCTCTGCAGTTCTGGCAGATGATCTTCAATTATATTCCTTGTGAACTTAATAGTTTGCAACTTTAAGCTTGGCATCACTATCCATTTGTCGATTTCGGTGACATTGATTACCTTTATTTTTGGGATCTCCACCTGCATTTCCTCCATCTCTTCTTTAAATCTTAATTGATGCTTGACAATATTAATTTCCCCTAACAACCTGGGACAGTCGTTTTTTCCAATGTTCAAAGAATCGTTTTCTAAAAGATCAAAAATTCCTTGACAATCATCATTGACCTCTCTGGTTATTCTTTTGTTTTCTGCAAGGTCTACCTCCCACACCTTGAGTATTACATCTCCTTTAACCTGCTCTGAAACAGATAGTTTTTTAATCTTTCTGACCTCCTCCTTTGTTGAAAAGGCCACTGCTTTTTGGAAAGTAGTTCTGGCCGATTTTACTTCTCTTTCTTTCTGGGGAATATCTTCCAAGGATTTATTACTTTCCTGAAAGTAATTCTGGATAATTTCCAGATTAAAAAATACTCGGTGTTCCTCTTCTATCTTCAAATGTATTCCCAATACCTGGGCCTGGAAGATTTCGAGCTCGACTACTTGATTTGAAATGGAATTAATCTTATCCTGTAATCGTTTATTTGTTTCTTCTTGCTTTAGGACCTCTGCCTGAGTAACCTATATTTTCTGATTTGCTTCCTCTAAGCTTGCTTTCATTTTCTAAATCTCTTGAATATAATTCGATCTAGCTTGTTCTAAACTATTTTTTATTCCCCAACTGATATTTCTTTCGGTCTCTTTCAATTGACCTTGCAGCTGAGCTATCATTTGGTCTTTCTATTCCAACATAGTTGTCAAATTTCCCACATAGTATAAATTCGCCGACGCTAAATCTCCCATTGTGCCTACTATCTCTGTAGCGAATTCTCCTTCTTTAAGTTTTTGTCCATCTATAATGATTTTGTGCTTTTTAATCATCATATCTCCTCTGGGATGCATTTCCTGTTTTAGGATAGCCTTTCTCTTCTTACTGTAAAAATAATTGGAAGGAGGAATCTGATCACTATAAATAGGCTCAAGATCACTTACATATAGATCTCCCTTGTGGGGGTTTCCATAAGTAGACTGCAATGGATTCAAGGAAGTAATGGGACTTCCGAGCTCTATTGATGTTGTTCCTCCTACCTTTTTCAGAAAACTCTTAGGGATTTTTGAAGGTGTTTCTAACTCCTTTCCTTTCCTTGTCTCTGATTTTTCAGTCTGGGGGACTTCTGTTTCTTGCGAAGGAATTTCAACCTCCTTCATTTTTCCTTTTGTATTTTCTTTATCCTGTACATTTTCTTCAAAGCCTGGGGCAGGCCCTTCCTGCTCTGGAGAAGGGGTCGTGGATTCACCCTGCAAACTCTTTGGTAAACAACTTCGCCTATGACTCTGGAATGACCTGAGACCAACCTGTGAGTCAGGTGACATGGCATGTACCCTGTTTAATACTTCTTCATAATTTTTAACCTCCTTGAAAATATCATCATAAACAGATGTTTCGTGCTCATAAGATTTCAAATTACAGTGTATCAAATGTCTGCTTACTAATTGATAAGGGTCATGCTTTATGTGCTCAATATCTACCAGTTTTATTTCTTCTAATACTTTAGCTTCTACTTTAGAATGGCTGAGGTTTAGTAATGAAAATTTCTTGACATACACAGGGAAGCTTGGCCAGGATTTCTTTTGAGCTGCTTCCAGCTCTATTCCAATACCACCTTTCACTATTTGATGTGCTACCTCCATCAATACCAATCTGTCTGGGAGAAATTTCGAAAGTGCGTGAGGGGGAATTGAACACCCATAAACCCTAACATAAGAAAAGTTCTCATCAATAAACCAATCGTCTATTTCTTTGAGATTTCCTGAGACTGCCTCAGAAATGCGAGGGGGTTCACAGCCATAAAACATGTTATGCATTGGAATTATTACAAAATGACAAATTTTGTAAAATACATCGCTAGCATTTTCTTCCCAAAGTGTAGAATGATATTCATGAATGGGCTTGGGGCAAGCTATGTTCCAACTCCAATTCATTGGGGGAAATGGAGTCACAAAGAAAATCGCATCCATAATGTATGCTGACATAAAAAAGGCCACTGGTTGACCTTTAGATTTTGCAACTCTGTAGTTTGAAACTTCTTGAGCTAGGTTATCAGATAGAATTTTACTCCAATTAAAAGTGAATCCTTCTAAAGCTTCTTCTAAAAAGGGCACCCAATCTGCATGAAAATGGCAGGGATCCTTTCTCCTGAACAGTGTACACAGCATAATAGCTACATAGACCATGTATTCATTCAAAGATGTCGTGGCATAAATCCCATGGGTATGGGCCCTAAACTTTGATGGACATCTCGACCAATCTCTAATTAAAATAGGATAAGTTTTGTCTGCCTCAATACACTCTTTCCTTTGAAATTCAACTAAAAACTCGGCATTAAAAGTGTACTTAGGATTCGGTGAGAGCTTATACATTACTTGTATATGTTCTGGCCTGAACGAGGCAACAATGACCCCTTGATTATTTAAGATGCTCCTCATCGGAATATCAACCTTTTCCAGTGCCCAACTGATCATATCGTTATACGCCAAAATCCGAGGGCGCGCCGCGATCTTATGAATTTCTGATTATGCTATATCCCGAAAGTGACGATCAGAATCAATATGAGAATTCTTGAATTCAAATTCCAGGAGTTCAGAGATTTGTGTCCAAGATTTAATGGAATCGATAGTGTGTGGCATAGTGTCAGATATGATATGTCCTTCCTATGTATCTTCATTCTTCTTCGGTGATTTTTTTGGTGCCATGACTTTAAGTTAGATGGAAAACTTGTCACGGAAAAGGAGTGTATGAGCTCGGCTGAATGCGTCTTGCTCTTGATAGTTTGAAACAGAAAATGTTGCGAAACACAGACCTTGAAACTCTCTTTTAATTCATTTAACGATGAAGGGGCTGGCATAGTTGACAAGAATTCAAGACATTTAATGCAGTAGATATTTACTGCGATACGCATTAGTGTCACATATCACCAGTTATTCTTTATTTAAGTGGTCGCATTTTGGTGCTTTTGAATTTGAAAATTGGAACATTTCATTCAATCAAAAATCGAAACGTGAACAAAACCTAACAAGATTGATTATTTTTATTCATGTTTTCAAAATAGAGTTAATTTAGACTAATCACAGATTAAGAGTCAAGATTTCACATTTCGAGATTTTGGGGATCGAGTTGACAAGAGGTATGTTATCACGGAATCTCGACTTCTGAAATTGTGAAATCACGACAAGATTAATTAAGACTTAAATTCATTTTAGCAAAATAATTGATCGGTATTAAGCGTTTAAGGATTTTGGGGATCATATTGACAGGAAGTATGTCATCGATGAATCCCGATTTCTGAAATCGCGATATGATTAACTTAGGACTTAATTAATCAGTGTTAAGGACAAAACATGATTAATTCAGTTTAACACAAATTGTGGGTCGGGATTTCGCGTTTTGGGATTTCGGGGATCATGTTGACAAGAGATATGTTATCGCTGAACCCCGAATCCCGAAATCGCGATATGATTATCTTAAGCCTTAACTTTTTGTGTTAGTGAATTAATTAATAGAGATTTGAACTAACTCTCATTCTTTCATGAAACCGGGGATCGGGATTTCGTGATTCAATATGTATTAAAACATATGTTCTTTGCAAACCCCGAATCCCAAAAACATTTTTTTTAAGTTAATCTTAACTCCATTAGGTTTAAATCTTATCATGATTAAAATAACTTTATAGAAAATGCGTCGGGATTCTTATAACATTTTAGGTTTTTTACCTTTTATTATTTAAAGAATCAAGTTTTTCGGGAAATCAGTATCGAGCGCTTGGGAATGATAATGAAGGTTATGCTTTATGAAAAGTTGAAACCCGAAAAAGGAAAGTTTGGGTCTTAGGGATAAAAAATTTAAAATTTGTTTCAACAGAAGTGTCACACACCAGAGTGAAAATCTTGAGAAATGTTTGGACATCAATTTGCATTGTCTTGAAGACCCTTTTGCAGTGCTCTTGGAATCTGTAAGTGGGCCCAAATTTTTAGATTTTTCAGATTTTTCTAATGTTGAGTTTCTTTGCAAGATTTTAAATGGGTTGCTAGTTAGCATGTCTTTTGTCTTACCTCTGAGGAAGAATATGCAAATATTTCAACCAATGGATAAAGTGCCTGCATGGCTGCACTGGGTCTATGATTTCAATTAATTTATCAGTTTATGGATTAGTTTAGAGTAGGTATGTCTACAAATAATTTCATTTTGAGAATTCTCCAACAGTTTTTAGTTTGGTTTTAACAATCATTTTTTGCAACAATATCTTCATATTTCATGTATACAGTTTGAGTTGTAGTTTGACTTCAGTTGCTGAACGGGTTGGTTACAGAGAATGGTATAAACCCAATTGATCAGGCACCGGGTCTATGATTTCTTTGCTACCTCATTAGGAGGATAACATCCCCAGTTGGAGCCCATGTTAGTCACCATTAATTTTTTTTATGTGAAATCAAGATTTCAGAATCTAACAGAATGATAAATTGGTTTGGAAGCCTGATAAACTAGGAAAGGGGCTAAATATGGCAGGGAGAGGCTAAATCTAGAAGGAGCGCTAAGTTGATGGGGCCCGACGTATCGCATATTGTGAACTGTCAAGATCGACGGTCGAGGATGATTTTATGGGGAGAAGCTGCGTGGGGGTTAATTTTGGAGAGAGGGCCTGAAATTTAAACCATGGTTTTCATTCGAGGTTACGTGATGCCACCAGGTGCATTTAAGGGAGAAAATAGGGTTTCCTCAAACCACTTTCTCACGCCCCCCAAAAATGGAAAAGTATAAAAGGACATTTAGTCGTTTATTTTTATTTGATTATTATTTGAACGCTCGACCGTTAGACCTTTGGCGTGACTACTGTCTTTCACTTGTAGCTCAACAGTACACCAACTACACTCCATTTCCACTCATTTCTAGAAGCAACCTGTCCAATAAAGTAGGAATATGTATACCATTCCTTGAAGCATTCTAGGGCTCAGTAAATGATGTCCAGATGTCAATGAAAGAAAATGAATCACATGAAGGGTTGAGACAGATTCGGAGGGCGAAGAAAGGGGACTGAAACGCCAGAGGAGCTAGAATACGGATCAAGAAACGTTTTCTTAATGATCATAGTAATCATTTTCAAACCCAAAATGTTTCATTTTAATCATTGTAATCAGTTTCAAAAAACAAAAACGTTTCTTTATAATCATTGTAATTGGTTTCAAACTGAAGGAACTCAAACTGTATAAATATAAGGAGTTCCAAATGTATTAGGGTTTGGCAGAAGTGCAAGGGCACAATATTATCTATTTGGAACTTGAATGTAATTTTCTGAAGCTGAATAGAATACACAAGCAAATGTCTTGAGTTTTCCATGAAAATATTCTAATGGTGGTGGTCTGAGTTTTGTCTTCTTTCTTTGTATGTATTTCCTGTGTTCTTGATTTCATTTACACTGTCTTCTGTTTAAATTGGATATTTAAAGGACCATAATTCATCTTGTGATGCTCTCGGCTTAAGAAATTTAAACTGTATGAATATCTTCCTAACGAAGTCAAAATTCATTTATTTAAAGCTCTAATAAAGTTATATGTTTTTCCTTTCTTCTTATACTCTACAAGTTACAATTTATAACTCAGATTTATCGCCTCATTTAGCCTTTATCCTATGGAGAGTTCTACCGACCAGTCAGTGCGTCCATTCTCTTTCATAAGTTTGACTCCATATCCCTAAGTGTCCCTCCCCTTCCTTTCCAGCATAATCATAAAAAACCTCTCAAAGAAACAAAACCTAGCCAATGATTTGTTAAACAAAACTCATCTATTAAAGACCAAGTGATAGGAGAGAGCCCTCTCTGAGCTGAGAAGTCTAGTACCTAGCTCTAAAGCGATTTGTAGGTTACCTCTATCATTTGTTTTATCAACCGAACAAATTTACAGAGTGCTAACAAGCTATATAATTTTAGGTCTCTCAAAGGTATGAGGGCTCAAGTGAGACTGCTCTAGATGCTAGTGAACTACTAGGATTCGGATACATAAACCTTCAAACTTAATGGAAAACCATTTAGGATTGAATTTGAGGACATATACTTCTTGACCGAATTTTTGCGTCAGGTTGTGAACCTCAAATCTCAGGGAGCTAGCAGTGACATGAACATAGAGGACTACATAGCCAACCATTGCATTACAGGGACCGAGAAGGTAGGGAGACAACTCTCGATCAGAGCGATCAACAATATAAGTATCAATATTGTTGTCATAGTGTTGACACAGATCATAGGGTCAGTCTCTTTGCAACAGGAATCGAGACCAGTTATATTCTATTCAATGGAGTTCTTGTGACCCATGGTTTACGACTGGTGCACCTCACTGCTGACCAATATGAGGAGCCAACTGATAGACTACAAACTGGGTAGAAAGAGGAACTTTGGGTTCATGTCTATCCTATGTAGTTTTTTCTTCAAGAAGGTTCCAGGCTTGGGCCCTAGAGTTGGGATTGTTCCGCATGGACACCGCGATCCAGCCATGGAACGATGGACCGAGGTGATGAGGTGACAGGGAGGTGGTAGGGTTCCAACACCCTACAACGACGAGTTTTTCTTCTGGTGGAGTGGACAAGTGATGGCTCTGGAGGACTACCATTATGTAGGGACTGAATTCAGAGGATATTCAGACATGTCGTTACCACCAGGCTCTTCATACAGAGACACAGGTATGCAAAAGTTTTTGAATATTTCATTTTTTTTGTATTTTTGTATAAGAAAAAAAAAATATTTTTGTATGATGTCAAGTACTAACTAAACATGTATGTGATGCATATGTGGGTCCACGATGGCCGAACGGACTTCCGTGACACTGGCAGAGGCACCAAGGGGATGAGCCAGCAGGAGGGGATGCTGATAGAGTGCTTCAAAATGTGCAGGGCAACCTATCTCATTTGACGTAAAGGATTCCCATGGTTCAGGTAGAGGATCTGTCGGAGGTGATGCAGTGGAAGGTGGTAGGTGTTCCTTGTGCTTGGGTATGACTCTTTCGGTTTCTCGCGAATGCAATAGTATGTTATCGTGACACCCATCCGACACCACATGTGTAGATGTCGTGATTATTGTATGATTGACCAGATATGTATTTTGAGGGTGTGAGCCCCAATTTTGTACTATAACAACATATTTTTTGGAGAGATGAAATATATATAAAAATGTTGATCTTCAAATTTACTTATATTACAATGTGTACATTGATTAAAGTGTTTTCTTTTCTTTAGTTATGTGATAAATGCCAATCTAAAACAAAATTAGCATATGCATCAGATACATAATTAGAAATTCTAGGTATGTGATGATAAGTAATAAAATAAAAATGTCATTCCAAAAGTTGTACCCGTAAGAACAATTGGAGTAGAGTAGGGTCTCACACACGGTAGCTATCGTTCAACTGACATACTACTAATTGGGAGTTCAGGCAAAATTCTAAAGAGTGAATACCATGTGAAATGGAATCTCGTAAAAGTTCTATAATAGTGCTATATTTGGCCACATTATTTGTTGATGGCCCTAGGCAAACGCCACTTGAAGAAACTAGTAGACTGTCGGGTGAGTAAACAACCCAAGCAAAGGAATACAAGTTCTGTGTATGACGACTGGCCCCGTCTATGAATCCTAAGTAGACCGACGACTCCATTGACATCTGCCAACCAAGGGAAAACTTGATAAGCAAGATGAAGATAAGAAAGAGGGAAAAAGGTATATACACTAAAATACATTTGTATACAAAGAGTTATGCCCAAGATTGGGGCTCAAGTGTAATGTATTTTCAAGTAGATCCCATTCCTGGGCTCGTTCAACATATTCACTTCATAATATTCTAGTTCATAGGCTCCTTTTTCTAAGACATGTCACACGATATAGGGACCGTGCCACATGGGTTTGAACTTGCCTTCCCCCAGTGGTTCTTTGTCTTGGTCGTATATAAGGACCAAGTCACCCTCGACGTATTGTCGAGGACAAACAGACTTATCATATTGAACCTTGACACGTCGTTTATTCGCTTCGATAGTCGTGGAGGCGTCTCGATGTTGCTCGTCTAGACTCTCTAAGAATATAAGGCGTTGTTTGAGATTGGGAGTGCAGGTAGGAGCACAATTTCCAATCTAAGAGAATGGATTTCACATTCAATAGGTAGGATCGAATCCACACCATGCACTAACTGGAAAGGAGAAAAACCTATGGAAGTCTTAACTGAGGTTCGGTATGCCCAAAGTGTTGGATAAATCATGACATGCCAGTTAGATTTTCTCTGGATGACAATTTTCTGCAAAATGGTCTTGAGAGACTTGTTCACAGCCTTTACTTATCAATTTTCATGGGGGTAGTATGGGGAAGAATGAACTTGTTTAAACCCCAGTTTCGATGCTAATTCTTTCATCATTTTGTTCTGAAAGTGACTTCCATAATTAGTGACAATATCACTCGGGATTCTAAACCTGGTTATAATTTGATTGAAAATGAAGAAAGAAACATTCTTACCATCATATTTAACTATAGGCATGGCCTAGACTGAATTTGTAAAGTATTTTACGACCACAATAATGTGTTGGTGCCCCCCAACCGAAGTTGGGTTGAAATCCACAAAATCCACCCCCACTTGGTGAAGGGACCGATGGTAACGACTTGATGGAGAGGGGCTAGATGCGAGCACATATTCCAAGTGAACACTTGGTAGGGGTGACACTTTGTAACCACTTCGACACAATATTTAAAAATAGATGGCAAAAAATAATTGGCTAGAAAAATTTTATGGGTTGTCGCAAGCTTGGATAGATGACCACCACAAGCCCCACTGTGGAATTCATTTAGAATAGACTCAACTTCTTCGTGAGTCAAGAAATGATGCAACATATTGTCTACTCCTTGATGATACAGAGTGTCGGTGGTGATAAGGTAGTTCTTAGCTTGGTATCATATACGTTGTTGGTCATCTCTCGAGAGATGCTGAGGGAAATTCAAAGTTTGAAGATAGACACCAATATCTCAATAACTGGGGTCCGACGATGAGACAAGGAAAATGTGTTCAACCGCAAATGAATCAACATGAATAACATCCTCATCTAACTAAGGGAAGATGAATATTAAAACTGAAAAAACTAGTGATTTCTTGGATTTCGCAGAAGCGAAATCGAGATGAAATTCTTGTAAAATGACAATCCATTTATTGTATTTTCCCCCTATGATACACCTAGTAAGGACGTATTGAAATGGATTGAAATCGGTAACCACAATAGTTTTGCAAAGAAATATATAGTGTCATAATCGTTGAACTGCGTAAACAACAGCCAAAGCTAGCTTTTCAACATGATAATATTTGAGTTGAGGGCCGACTAAGTTTCGACTAAGATAGTAAATGGTGTGCTCATGGAGCTCGTCATCCTCCTGAACCAACACCATACCATTTGTCTCTTTAGACACAGTGATATAAATCATGTAATCTCTATTATAGTCAGGATACTTTAGTAGAGGCGTCAATACCAAGGCTTTCTTCAAAGCATCGAAGGATTCTTGGGCTCGCTCATCCCAGATAAAAGGAGTGTCCTTCTTTAAGAGACACATGAAACCCTTAGTAATATTTGCATAGTTCACTATAAACTGTCGTAAAAAGTTATATTTCCCCTATAAACCTTGAAGTTGATGAATAATGCGCAGGGGAGGAAATCAGTGTATTGCCTCAACCTTTAATGAATCCACCATGATCCCAGTCTCAAAAACTAAGAATCCTAGAAGTCGACCTGAACTAACACAAAAGATGAATTTATGAGGGTTCAAATGGATGTGGTAATGGTGGAATATTTCAAAAACTAGCCGAAGGTGTGTAGGGTGATCCACTCTCTTACGAGAGTGAGTAGAGAGATCATTGAGATAGGCTTCGACTATATGCTTGAGATCGTGAAATGTAAAGGTCATAGCTCATTGGAAGGTTGCTTCGACGTTATTAAGGTTGAAAGGAATTTTCTGGTATGCGAATGTACCCCAAGGACAAATAAATGTCGTCTTATGTTGGTCCTCGGGCTTAATTTGAATTTGGTTATATCTTGAAAATCCGTCCATAAAAGAAAAAACTTTTCTTCCCGTACACTCATCGAGAATATGATCAATGAAGGGTGTCGGGAATTTTTCTTTGGGACAGGCCTTATTCAGGTCATGAAAATCCATGCATACACGGATGGTTCCTTGCTTTTTATTCATAGGAACAAGATTGGATACCGATTCAATCAAGGGAACTGGGTAGATAAATACAATGTTAATCATTTTTTCTACCTATACCTTAATAGCAAGGGCCCTCCTAGGATTAACAACTCTATGTCGTTGCTGAACAAGTTTAGCATCCAGGGAGTTTTTAATCTCATGTTCGACAATTCGATGGTCGATTCCTAGTATCTCTTCACATGACCAAGTGAATATATCATGGAATTCTTTGAAGAGATCGGTGTAGATCGGAATTTCTTCCAGCCAACAATCCACACCTATGTATAGATTTTCAACCTTGCCAGGAATAAAAGAGATATCGATCGTGACGGTGGGAGAGATACTCACCATGTTTCCTTTGGTATAAATGTCGTAAGTATCAAGTTGAACTATGGTGTGAATGACTATCTCGCTCAAGGTAGATCTAAAATTATCTTGTTCGATTCTAGCAAGATCTAGGAGAAAATAAGAGCTATGGTGCATATCATCCCATGGCCTGTCAGAAAAATTCATGGCCTCTACAATTGCTTCATCCGAGGGTAAAGTATCATTGAGTAAGTCACATGAACAAGACAATGAAGTGGCCCATATGGGCTCGATAATAGGATCCCCCTTGTTCGTCTACAAGGTAAAAAGATCCATATCGGTGGAAGAGTCAAGAGCAACTTGATATGTTATCTCTTCTGTAGATAGTTGCATAGTCGTTCTAGTATGTGACTGACCTTCACAAGATGCAGTTGAGGAAGGTAGGGTCCAAGGATCGTTAAAATATGAAGTTCTGAAAGGAATGGACCTCATTGACAAAGCATACCTACTGGACATGGCATAGATATGATGAACCGATGCCATGAAGTCGAAGGTACCCATAAGGGATGAATACATTCTGACACTGATATTCTTAGTTGTCGACTGAGAATTGTCAATCATGGGGATCGACGGTCCAACCGATGCATTGGGGCTAGAATATGCAAAGGATAACTGGTCGATTGTCATGATCTTCCCATCGTGAGGAAAGAAAAGAGTATGGAAGACAAGCGATATTATTGTATTCATAGCATAAGTCCAATTGTGTCCTTGTAACAAGTTATAGTCAAGGGGTGCATCAACCATCTCGACATCCACCTCCACCATCTTCTCATGTAACTAGATCGGGAAGGCAAGAAGAATACCGTGGGGTTGGAAAGAACAATTGTCAAAACTAGTCAACATGGTTGGAGATTGAGAGAGGGTCAGAGAGCCGAGGGATTTCCAATAGACCAGGGGCATCATGCATGTTGCAGTGCCTTCATCAACAACAATATGTTTGATGGTATACTTTGAGTAACCTACATGGATTTCGAATGCCACATGGTAAGGCAAGTCATGCTTCACATACGTGACATCAAACTTGATAAATTTAGATCCACTGGGATCTAGAGCTCCTAACGTAGATAAAAAGGCATTCCTTTGTGAAGAACACATTTGGAGTACCTCTAGAGCTGACATTGCACAAGGTGTTTGACCCATATCCTCAACAACAGAGTAATTCTGTGCGACTCTAGCATTAGGATTGTGGGTAGAGTGCTTGAGTGCTTCTTTCGGAATACGAGGTGGGGGCTCTAGTTTTTCAATATGTAAAGACATGTCTAGAGGATGGGGAGACTCTAGACCAGGAAAAGTCTATGAAGAACTGTAATCGTGAGATCAAGTGGCTACAATAACCTCAGACTTAACCATATTGATGCATAAACGGTCACCATCTTGCGTCGGTGGGTTTTTGACTCCCACTCACTGCATTTCCGACATTCAAGGAGCTTGAGGCCATGTGCTAATTATGTGTAAAAGGATTAGTCAGCATAATGGGTGGTAGAGACAAAAGCCTTGCAGCTTCTGCAAGATTGGGGAATAAGTGGGTAAGGTGATAGTCTGTACAAATCTTGCAGGGAAGCTTCACCTTTCGCCTTTCTTTCTTTCCCTCACCAAAATTATTATTTGAATTCAATTTATTACCGTTGTCCGTGTGTTTATTATTACTCTTCCCACCCTTACGATTGTTACCATGTCATTTCTTTTTATTCCCTCCTGGTTGTTGGTTATCATTCAAGTTGGTCGATGATTGCATAGAATGTACATCCGCCGACTAAGTGGGAGTGGAGGACACAGATGAAGTTGTCCCTCCTATAGACTGTTTTAGAGACAACTCTTTCAACTGTCTTGTCACTAAGTCTGCATATTTCACATTGGTGGAGCCTACAATTCCATCGGAATAAGGCCCAAGCTTTTGTCTAGGGTCATAGTTTGACCTCGGTGCATCTAGAAGAATCTCATATAACATCCCAGACTGAGCATATATAATATCTAACTGTTGGGATTTAAAAATTGATTCTTCCTCAAATGTAACCCCAGATGTAGAAACATCCTTCGAAATATACAGCTGTAGAGACTTAAGGAACCACTCTAGTAGGAATTTCGAAGGTATGTAAGACTTGATAAACCTCTTCCATCTACGCCACTCTTGGATGTGATCCGAGATATGTGTGGCTTTGTCCTGACGAAAGGTCGACAAAATTTATATACCATCATCATAACGAACTGGTAATTGGAAGTGGTTGATGAAGACTAAAACCATTTGATTAAAAGTTCTGTATGTCCCCCCTAGTAGCTCTATGTACCATTTCGTGGAAACCCCCATGAGGGTGTGTTGAAACAATATTAAACTAATAGAATCGTCATTAAGGGAATTCAAAGAGCACCAAGAGCACCAAAGATGAAACTTAGTGACATGATCACCAAGATCCTCACCAATCTTGCCTTCAAATTTCAGAATATTCAAAGGAAGATTGGTGGGGACGGGGGGGGCATGTCGGATCATGACGCACGGGGTATTTCATTAATGTAGAAAAGTGTGGCAGATTGAGTGTGGCTAGAAAAGGGAGATGGGGTTGCGGCATATGGCCCCAAGATCCCAGGAAAGATTGTTGTTGGTGAATCACAACCCATCCAGGGTTCTAGTATGTACCATAGACCTGTCTAGGATTGTAACATCCTCCTATGAATTGATTCATGAAGGGTTGATTGGGCATCATTCTAGTAGGAATGTTATGATGAGGATTGTAAAAAATTTCCCCAGCTAGACTGGCTCTAGGTTGGGGGTTTCCCAAGGTATGAAACTGACCTCCTCTGGGTGTGAATATTGATGATAAATGTGGATTCATCATGCTAAACATGTTGGTATGAATCGGTGCAGAGGAGGTAGGTGTAAAGGACGAACCGTAAGAAACATCTTTTCCTCTAGGTTGACCACTCCATCCAGGAGCATTAGGACCAGGATTAGACCCAGGGTGAAAAGGAGGAAGGCCTCCAACTGTAGAATTTGTTTGTGGGATGTGTGTTATCACTGAAATTTCGTCCGCACAGGGCGACAAGAACTCCGCATCATCAACACAGAAAAACAGTCATTCATGGCACAAGGTTAATTCCACAGCACAGCAAAAGGGTCAAAACTATGCAAAATGGCC
>SNQJ01S0022379.1:93103-114783 GCA_010110895.2 Picea sitchensis | reverse complement strand
GTGTGACTGATGCTCATTATTTATGTTGTCCATATGTTGTATAATATTGATGATCACTTGAAGAAAGATTAAGAATGTTTTAATAGACTTAAAATTGTTTAAGCACAATAACAACTGATTCACCCCCCTTCTTAGTTGTCTTAGTAATTTCAACATTCTACCAGTTGCGAAGCTATATGGCTTCGAAATTTGCTGAATGGCCTATTTGACTTAGAGATGAGAGCAACCTTGATTCTATGTGACAACCAGAGCTGCATAAAGATGACAAAGAATCTTGTATTCCACGATAGGTCGAAGCACATAGAGATCCATTATCATTACATCCATGACATGGTACAGAGAGGAGCCTTAAAGCTCCAGTACATTAGCATGGATGAATAGGTTGTTGACGTGTTGACCAAGCCCCTATCTCATGTGAAGTTTGAGTACTTCCGAGATAATCTTGGCATAGTCCGAAAGGACCTTCCTTGAAAGGGGGAGTAGTTGCTGTGATGAGATATTCCCTTCTTCTGACCTTGTGGTTGTGACGTAAAGCAGAATGTGTACCTTGCTTCTGACCTAGTTGTCAGACGTAAAGCAAGATGATGTGTTCCTTTCTTCTGACCTAGTTTTCAGACGTAAAGCAAGATGAGATGTGTTCCTTGCTTCTGACCTAGTTGTCAGATGTAAAGAAAGATGAGATGTTCCTTGCTTTTGACGTAGTTTTCAGACGTAAAGCAAGATGAGATGTTCCTTGCTTCTGACCTAGTTTTCAGATGCAAAGCAAGATGAGATGAGTACCTTGCTTCCAACCTGATGGTTGTGACGTAAAGCAAGATGATATGATGAGACTAGCAGTGAGCTTCCGACTGGATAGCTGTGATGTAAATCCAGTGTAGTATTCTTCTTCCGACCTGATGGTTGTGACATAAAGAAGGACATGTATCTTGCTTCCAGCCTAAGTGTTGTGATGTAAAGAAAGACATTGAGATGAGACAAGTACTGAGCTTCCATCTTGAAAACTGTGATGTAAATCAAGTCTTGTATTATGATGAGCCAGCCTTGTGCTATGATGATGATGATGTATCAATTTTTATACTAATACATGTTGATGCAGATGATGATGGCATTCCTTGAGAATGACGATGTTGTTGACGAAGAAAACTTTCGATGATTTATAGATACGCCAGTCAGTGTTCCAAGATGATATTGATGATGATGTACTCTCACCCACTTGATGTTGTTGATGATGTTGTCCTCTCTCTCTTACATGTTGTTGCTAAAGAATACCCTTCTTGTTAACGGGGAGTGTTGAAATAATGTAACTGCAAAGACTATTCTTATTATTATTGATATATTATTCATAGGATAAATCCCCATTGTGGATTGATCATGTCGGTTATTTTAATAGGACCAAATCCCCTTTTGCGGATTGGTCAAAAGACAATTGTAATAGGCAGAATAAGAAGTCGGCCCCAATAGATATTAAAGAGACCCAGAAATATAATAAAGGTGGGTTTACCCACCCAGTTTGAGAAGTCGGCCCTTCCAGTGAAGAGACACTTCACACATGCTAGAATTGTATATATAAAGAGGCTAGCGCCTCACTTAGACACAACAACACACTTGCTCATTTGAGAGACAAGTTTTGGATCTGCTAGTTAGAGAAGAAGGAGAGAGAGTGGTGCATATCTGGGAGAGGATCTTCTGCATTAGTTTAAGAGATCTCTTGGCATTGTATTAGCTATCTATATTAAGGAAGTTTTGCTAGGTTTTCTTCCCCTAGAGGGTTTCCTAGGATAAATGTTGTGTCTCTTGTGATTTTGTATTTCTCAGTGATCTTGGATTATGCTATTGTTATCTAATGAAATGCAAACATCTATAATAATGGCTTAAACATTAACACAAATTAGGTTAGTTTAGATTAACTTTAGAAGGCTAGTCTTAGAACAAAGGTAACTAGAGACCCAATGTTCCAGTCGGAGCCACCATGCTAAATAGATAAGGGTCTAATTGGGGCCCTAATCAGGTGGTCTCCCTATAATGTTGAACATGGTCATTTTTGGCTATCAACATTTTTGGCACTAGAAGGAGGGCCACCTATGAGTGTGCATAATTATTTGATTCTTATTTGAGCTATTTGTTTCAAAATTATTATTCTTTTTAATGGCTCCTTCTGAACTACCCATTGGGAGTTGCATCTATGGTTGAGCATCTTGCAGGACTCCAATGAATGTTGTTAGGCACTTTTGTAAGGTAAAATTTAATGGCGAGTTTAACTCTTGTGCATTTAATCATGTTCATCAATTTGTTTTGAATTGTAATTTTTTTTATATTGATGAGGTTGTTATGTGTAAGATATTTACTCTAACTTTCACAGGCCAAGTCAAAGATTGGTGTAGACCCTTTCCAGTTGCCTCGATTCATGGTTGGGACTAGTTCAAAAGTATGTTCTTTCATGCTTTTCAGAATTACAATTATGATAAGGTATGTGATAAACTTGAAAGTATTCGTAGGTTTCAAGGAGAATCTTTCGATAATTTTCTTTCTAGATTCAAGTTAGTTTGTTTACAGTTTAAATCTGAATATTTTCCCTCTGAATTTGAATTAACAAGATGGTTTCAATACATTTTTTCTCTTCCTTGTACTTATAACACTCATTTTGAACAAGAAGACACTATTACTCTTAATGAATTCGATGTTGTTAGTGAAAATGTTGTTGCTTCTATTCATAAAAAGAATGTTGAAATTGCTAATAAACAGACTCAGGAAGACATAGATATGATTATTTATGATCCTGATACTATTTTAAGTTTGAATAATTTAGTTAAAAAAGACATTCAACAATCAACATTCTTAATTAAAAATGACAATATTAATTTTCCTTTTAGTAGCATGCTTCTTACAACTGATTCCTCTAATTTTTTGAATTATGTTCATGAGTTACAATCACATAATTTAGAGCATTTTAATCATAATTTTCAAGAATTTGATTGTAGCCAAACACACAAGGTTCCTGAAACTAATTTTGATTATGAATCTAATTTATGTGTCATGGACACTTCACCTTTCGGTGATGGTTATGTCAGTTTCTCACATTCCTAATCTCCCAAGTCAATCTATATTTATAAATGTGAGATATTTTAATTTAGATTTTTTTTTCTTAAAAACTCAGATTTTCAAATTTATGATGATTTCAATGATCAAGAGACCATTCCATTTTAGGAACCCTTATGATGATCTAGTTCTTTTGAATTGTCATCATCATGTTTGTTGTTCACAAGTTCATGATCTTACTGCTTTTAAATTAGATGAGACTTGTGAAAACAAAACACTTGTAAATCAATCCCTGCTATCTTGTACCATTAGTGTAAAAAGTGATGATAGTTTATTGTTTGATACTAACAACTCTTTACAGGCTTTAGAACTTAGTATGTTATCCTCCTCTTCTTCCAAATCTCGGCAATTCATAACAGATCCCTATGATTATTTGTATGATCCAATATATTTATGGTTGGATAATTGGTTGAAGGAGAGTTCTCTTGATTTAGGTGGATATCGGTGGCCACCCACCTATTCCACTGGCTCGAAAAACAGTTTTCCACCTTGGCAGTTTTTCGGGTTCCAAAATTTCGGGGCCGTTTTGAGGCCCTAAACGACGTTTTTGAGGGATTTGGGGCCCAAGTGATTTCCAATGCCACTTACCTGGGCCATTCGAAAATCGTTCTTCTCGATTAGACCTTTCCAATGGGCTATCATGTGCCTAAAACGAAGATCGTATGCAAAAGTTAGACCCCGGGAAGTTGATGTACTAACTTACCCAAATGGGGCCCACATGAATTTTGGCGCTTCATCTCCTAGGGTTAGGTTTTTGGATGTCTAGGGTTTTTGAAATTCCTGTTTATTATAAAAATACCTTCAGAACCTCATTTTAATCATCTTCTTGTGAATGAGCACAACCGTCACATCTCTTCTCAGAGATAAGCCACCACCATTCCAGCAAGCTTGTTTTCCGCTGCATTTTACAGTTTCAACTTATTTCCTTATTGAATAGAAAACCAGTTTTACAGTCTCTCTGTTATTTTGTGTTAAGAATATTTTAATAATCTATATTCATTTCATTATGCTCATAAAATCTAGATCAGTTGTATCAGAGAGGTCTTCTCCTTGTCATCTTAATGCATGTCTCCAACGAGGTCAGGGTACAAAGAATTGGGTCTCGAGCTTGTTTCTCTTAAGGAAAAAATCTATCGCACGCCCAAGAAACCTCTCATGGTAGGAGAAAATAATGATGATGGGATAGGATATCCTTTCAAAAAAATTCTTGGGGAAGCCCTCACACAACAGAGGAACAAGATGATGGATAGTTTCGCACAAATCCTTTGGTGACTACCAACAGGCGATGCATCTTCCTCGAGCGGAGGCACCTCCCCCTTCAAGGTAAAAATCAACTTCGATATTCTTATATTTATTTGAAGGTCAGATAGACAAAGATGTTGTAGAAAAGAGGTTGAATCTACTAGAAGGGTATTTTTTTGTCCATAAATTTTTGAATAGAGAAAAGATTACTTGTGTGCTCCTCAAAGTCGTTCCCCCTGTCAAAGATTGGTGGGAAAATTTCTGTGAGAAAAAGGAAACAGAGGAACCCTCATTATTTACAGTCATGGCCACCTGGGAATCCTTCAGGGATGTTATTAAGGAACAATACTACCCTGTTAGAAGTTATGACGACTTGTATACCAAATGGACCACACTACGGCAAGAAAGAGACCAAGCAGTTCTAGATTTCACAAATATCTTCCATACCTTGTGCACCAAGATGGGTATCAAATATTCAGAGCAACATCTGGTGCTCAAGTATTGCGGTTCTCTGCATAGATACATCCATATTGAAATTGAATTTCTGGACATCTCGTCCTTGGGCACGACCTACCGATATGTCGTCATAATCGAGCAGAAGCTCAAACAAAAGACGTGGAAATTTGGGCCTGGGAAATTCTCATAGCAAAAGCCAGTAAAGGGTTGCCCCAACCCATAAAACAAAGGACATATAAAATATGGATAGTATCAGGACAACCAGTCCAAGATGCAAGCAAAGAAGGACACCAGAAAGACAAATAAAGATATAGGGAAGTGGTACGACTTCCATAAGAGCCCTTGGCATAACACTGTTGATTTCCACTCAAAGCAGTTGCTAGTGGCCGAAGTGAAATCCTCTAAATCAGATGTGGGTTTTGACCCTGATTCAGAACCAAAAAGGGGAAGACATATCATTGACATGGAAATCAGTGCCACCATTTCTACCACCAAGCTCCAGCCTGGTGAACTAGACGAGCCAGAAGAAGGCGAGCGCCTCTTCCATTCACATATGTGGGTAAAAAGAACCCCGCTACACTTTATCATTGATAGCGGTAGCCAAAAGAACCTCATCTTAGCAGAGTTTGTCAAGCACCTAGCCCTGCCGACAACACCGTACCCACAACCCTATGCCATTGGATGGCTCTGCCAAAGAAGTGATCTATGTGTCATCCAACAGTTTCGACTGTCATACGACATCAAGTATTTCAAAGACGAGGTATTGTGTGATTTTTCTCCTCTCGAATTTTGCAATGTTCTTTTTGGAAAACCTTATTTATGGAAACCTCATGTTGTATATGAGTCTAGGCCTTGTAGTGTTTTTATTACTTTGAACAGGAAATTGTACAAGATACCAGAGGAAGTTCCTCCTAGTGTTATTTCCTTTATCTCTACCAAAAAATGCAGGAAGGTCATCTCTCAGAATAGGAAATTTGTCTTCTTCATGATTTTCTCTCAGAGTGAGCGAAATATCGCAGCCACATCCAGAGCCTCCATGACCAATATCTACACACAACAAAATCAAGTGGATAAGTTTGTGGAAGAATACTCAGATATATTCTCCTCTCCTACCAGGGTACCTCTGCACTGACAGGTCAAGCATCCCATCGATCTGACCCCAGGCGCATCGCTACCCAATGGTCCAGTCTACCGCTGCTCTCTATTAGAAAATGAGTAGATCAAGAGGTAGATCCAAGAACTACTCCAAAAGGGGCACATCCTTCCCAACTCATCACCTTTTGGGAGCCCAATTGTGCTAGTGCAGAAGAAAGACAGGACCTGGCGACTCTACATTGATTATCGGGCCCTGAATAAAATCACAATCTGAAACAGGTACCTGATTCCCCAAATTGATGACCTCCTTGATCATCTCACAGGGGCCAAATACTTCAGTAAGATTGATCTTAAGTATGTCTACCACCAGGTCCCAATAGAACGGACAAATGTATGGAAGACCGCCTTGAAGTCAAAAGAAGGTCTTTTTGAATGGTTGGTCATGCCCTTTGGTTTGAAAAATGCTCAATTAACTTTTATGAGGATGATGGATGATATACTATGACCTTTCACCAATACTTTTGTAGTGGTGTATCTGGATGACATCCTCATCTACAACAACACTTGGGAGGAACACTGGCAGCATATTCAACAGGTTTTTCACACCCTGCGATAGCACAAACTATATGCAAACTTGGAAAAATGCTCCTTCGGCATGGACAAGGTCCATTACTTAGGCTACATTGTTGATCAACATGGTGTGCATGTGTATCCATACAAGATCCAGGTCATCCATGACTAGCCATCCCCAACCACACTCACTAAACTTTGGAGCTTCTTGGGCCTCGCCAATTTCTATCACAGGTTCGTGTTGGGATTCTCTCATATCGCATGGACCCTCAGCCAAATAACCAGGGGTGGTGGTAAGGAAAAATTTGTGTGGGGCCTATCCCAACAACAAGCCTTTGATGAATTGAAGAAGTGTTTATGCTCATCCCTAGTACTTTCATTACCGGACCTGCAACATCCCTTTGAGATTGAGACATATGATTCAGACTATATTGTGGGCATTGTTCTCACTCAAGATGGCCAACCCGTGGCATATCATAGTGAGACACTATCAGATGTTGTCTGTAAGTACCCTACTTACGACAAATAAATGTACTCCATTGTGCAAGCCTACCACCAGTGGAGACATTACATTCTTGGGAAGGAGACAGTCATCCACACTGATCACAAGCCACTACAGTTCATGTAGACCTAAGGAAAATTACAGAATGACCGCCATCATAAGTGGTCCACATACTTACAGCAGTTCCACCTCAACATCAAGTATAAATAGGAAGTACCAACTGAGTTGCTAATTTCCTCAGTTGACCTCTAGTCGTGATACTCACCACTGTGATAGACTCTTGCAGCCACGATACCTATGGATGCCCCACCTCTACGAGACAGACCCTGAATTCTCCACCACCTACCAAATGTTGGGCGCCAACTCAGTGGTTGCTAATTTCCATCTTCAGGATGGGCTGTTGTGTCATCTGGGCCATCTCTCCATTCCATCAAGCATGTGCGAGAAGATGATTTGGGAAGCTCACTACAATCGGGTGGAAGGACACTTTGGCATCAAAAATACAGTGGTAGTGCTACAAAAAAATTTCTACTGGTCGAAACTTCGACAGGATGTCGGTAAGTATATCAGGTCCTGCACCGCCTGCGCTATTGCGAAACCGACTACTAAGAAACAGGGCTTGTACACCCCTCTTCCTACTCCTGACAGGCTGTGGGAATCCATCTCAATGGACTACATGTCGGGCCTCCCATCCACTAAGAGGGAAAATGACTATGTTTTTGTGGTTGTTGATCGCTTTTCCGAGATGGTGATTCTAGTCATCTGCAAGAAGAACATCACAACAAAAGCCACTGCCAAGCTCTTATTTGAACAATTATGGGTACATTTTGGGATCCCACAAACCATTATCTTAGACCATGATATTTGGTTCCTCAACACATTCTGGTCGAGCCTCTAGTCACTGCTGGATACCAAGCTCACCAAATCCACTGCCTTCCACCCCCAGACAGATGGCCAAACTGAGGTCGTCATTCATATGATCATACATATCCTGTGGATGTACAATTCAAAACACCCTTGCACATGGGATGAGATTCTTCCCTATCTCCAACATAGCTACAACCGAGCCCTGCATAGCTCAACTAGCCACAACCCCTTTCAGGTGGGGTTGGGATTCCAATCATTGGGCCCCATGGATGTTGCACTGCCCCTGGCGACCACCTCGATCGAATCGTCCCCTGATCCACTAAAAACTGAAAAATCTAGCCAGTTCATTGAGAAGATCTAGCACATCCACCAACAGGTTCAAGATATTCTACAAAAGTCTAATGCCAAGTAAAAGAAATTCCATGATCAACATTGGGTGCCACATAATTTTCAGGTGGACGACAAAGTTTGGTTGCACTTGCAGAAATAATGCCTTACAGGGTGCCATCGGAAGCTCTGCCCACTCCATTATGGGTCGTAAACCATCACTAAGGTTGTGGGTGAAAATGCGTTTGAGCTCAACATTCCCTCTTTCCTTGGCCTACACCCAGTCTTCAACGTGGCTCTGCTTTAGCCATATTTCCCACCATTATTGGACACCTTAGAGATAGCATAATAGTTGACACCAACATAGTTCAACCCTGACTGCATGCAACATGCATCCAGTGATAAAATTGTGGACACATAGATCAAGGGAACTCGACAACTAAGGATCCATCTTTATTGAGTCGTCAAAGCAAGGAAACTCCTGCACCAAGGCAAGTGGCTCACTCGGGGCCAAATTTAGCAGAAATTTTCTCATCTATGTGGAATATCAATGCAATGGAGACCATTGATTCCTAAGAAGGGAGGATTGATCCAGGTGGTTATTGGTGTCTTTCCACCTATTCCACTGGCTCAAAGAATAGTTTTCCACCTTGGCATTTTTTCAACAGTTTTTCGGGTTCCAAAATTTTGGGGCCATTTTGAGGCCCTAAACGACGTTTTTTGGGGATTTTGGGCCCAAGTGACTATCGGAGGTGACTACCAAAGGCACTCACTTGGGCTAGTCGAAAATCGTTTTTCTCAGTTAGACCTTTCCAATGGGATATTGTGCGCCTAAAACGAAGATCGTATGCAAAAGTTATGACCCCGAGAAGTTGATGTACTAACTTACCCAAACGGGGCTCACATGACTTTTGGTGCTTCATCTCCTAGGGTTAGGTTTTTGGATGTATAGGTTTTTTGACATTCCTCTTTATTGTAAAAAGGCCTTCAGAGCCTCATTGTAATCATCTTCTTTCAAATGAGCGCAATTGTCACATCTCTTCTCAGAGATAAGCCACCACCATTCCAACAAGCTTGTTTTCTGCTGCATTTTACAGTTTCAGCTTATTTCCTTATTGAATAGAAAAACAGTTTTACTGTATCTATGTTATTCTGTGTTAAGCATCTTTTTATAATCTGTATTCATTTCGTTCTGCGCATATAATTCAGATCATCTCTTGTAAATAATATCTTATGTTTTGTTTTATTAGGTATTAATGTACATAATAGATTTAACTTTTCTGTTAGATTAATAATATTATTTTTTTTACTATTACTAGTGTTTGACATGTATATATGTCTAGGTATCAAAGAGTTTGAATGGCTCAAATGGAAATATGACTATAGTTAGGAATATTTCTCTCATAAAGTTAGAGTAGGAGTAGGTCTAGTTTAGTTTAGTTTTTCTTTACCTTAAAATTTTGGATTCAATAAATTGATGATCTTAGGCGTATATGAGCTTCATTAAATCTGCAACTTCTTCATGCTTTTATTTTTATCATAAGAATAGGTTATTCCTTTAAGGTAAGTCTCATATTATTATTTCATTCTTTACTTGTTCTTTGTGTCTTTAATTTCAATCTTGTTTTAGTTTTTGTTGATGTAAGCTCTGTTATTGTAGGCCTTTAGGAATTTTCAGGAAGTCTATCATCTCTACTTACTTGGAATACACTCCCCTTGTTCTACCTGTTTTCGAGTTAGAAAAATAGTGATGATGTTGATCAAGTTGAAAATAAGCCGAATCAAGGATTCTTTGAACCTATACTTTACTTTCATTTATTATCATTATAAGCCTCATCTTTATCAACTCATTGTTAAGATTTTTCCATGGAGGCTTAATTTTGAAACAAGTCATTTGTATGGCAAGAGAAATCTGATTTAACTTCTTTTTTTTTTTAATCATCATTGTTTCCTAGTTCTTGAATTTTTGGTTTGAATATATATATAAAAAAAAAACAATTACTTTCAACTTTGAAAGACATAATTTGTTAAGATCCCAACATAAGATGAACAAACATGCTTTTCTTATTTTCACTCTTTTGTTGAGGTATGCATTCATAAGTTGCCTTGCTAAAGTTTATTTTCAATTTTGGCTTTTCTTTGGGTTTGTCTTTTCTTTTTCATTTGCAATGATTGAAGTTTTCTGTTTTTTTTGTTGTTTTGATTTTGATTGGATTTATGTTATGGGGAAATCTTTCCTACCCACCATTGGTTGACCTACATGGGGAAAATATCGATTCTCTTCCTTTATTTAATAGGATTTCATTTATCTAAAGGTCATGCATATTAAGTTTTTACGTTTCTTGTACATCAATTGTTATTTATGGGGAACATTAATGTATGTTTCAAGAATTATAAGCTTATCTTAAAAAAAAAAAAAAAAATGTTGACATTCTTTACTTTGAATCCCTCCCATCCCCTCCACAATTAAAGCCTTTACTTTGGAAGATAAATAGAAACTAGTGAGGTTATACTCAAACGATATTGCATTATGTCCTTATAAATAAATAAAAACACTCGTACCACCTCGCTCTCTTCACCTAATTGCTAAAAGAAATTTTCCAAATAAATTAATCAAAAGGGTGTCATTAGAGAGTTGAAATAACATTTGTGTGGAAAATATGTGTAAACCCGCTGGGGTACTGAACAAGCTCGCTGGCAGCAGGTAAATTCACACATGGTACCAAGACAACTTCATCGGGGTATTGAACATGCCTGCTGGCAGCGAAACAATGTCAGGCAAAGAGGTAATTTTTAAACAGATGCATATTGATCTTTAATTACATGCTAGCTATTTTTGTTGTCCAAAAGTAGAGGTGTAATTAAAAGTCAATTAGTTTTCCCTCCATTTGGATTCACTATCTTGGAATTATGCATTCAAATCCTTTCATCTCTAAAAAGCTTATTTTACTTCGAATCTGTCTTATGTGGGACCTTTGAGAATAGTACAGTGTGCAAGAAATTGTTGAGAAGATTCCATTTCAACCTTTCATAAATATAATCCTATCATTTTAAACTAGAGATAATTGTTTCTTTCCCATGTGTCACCAATTGTTGTGGCATACAACAACCTCCCAAATTTGCGTTAATGATTAATAAGAAAATTTGGGCCCCTTGATTTTTTGAGATTTTTTTTTGGAAATGATTGAATTTTTATTTTATTTGATTTTGTAAATATGGTTTTGTGTGATTTGTTCCAAATATCAAGGCTTAGTATTGAAACCTTTTCATGATTGATCTTTCGCATGTGTTGAATGAACATTCAACCTCTTGAATTTCATGATTTTGAACATGAAATTCAAGAGGATTTACTTTCGAAATCGTCCTAATGTCATATCGTTTTCTATGGATTTCATTGTTTTCTATATGATTTGGAATTTTGTTTTAGTCATAGGAATGATTTCCAAACTCTTATATCTCATTACATTTTGGATTTTGACTTATTAAATTAATTGTTTAATCTTGGCTACATAATTTCTTTGGATTGTAAACACTTAGTTTTCTTTTGAATGGGTCAAGATACGAAGCTTTCACGATGAATGATAGATGAGATCATCGATTATTTGGTTTTGTTTTTATATATGGATAGCCTAATATGAGCTACAAGGTTGATTGGATCTTAGAACTATATGTTCTATTTGTTAATAGTAGCTTATATTGTTACCACTCTAAGACTATGTTATCAAGAATATGAGGTAGTGTATTGTAAACCTATGGTATATTTTATGAAAACCTTAGATATATGACCATACCTAAGCTCATAGAATCATCTAAATTAAATCAAGGTTAATGTCTTAATTGTTGATTAATTCATAGAATGAAGTGATGAGTTATGATATCAAAGTTACCATTTCCATATGGCACTCCCAGCTCCTTTCTCCTTCATCATATGTAATGTGTAAGGACAATCAACCATACCGTGCCATTATCACGAGTTAATGCAATAATCAATAGAAGTAAGGTTGGTACTTACCTCGAAATGGTCATTTGAGAGTTTTCATTCTAAAGGTTTTCCATTGTGCTGCAATGAGGGTTTCATTCCTTTTGCTATGAGTATGCACGATTTGGGAGAAAATCATGTTTCTTCAGAGGCATTTTTTTCAGGTTGTGGCCAACAACACCCATAATGGATTTCTAGGGTATTTGTATAAAGTTTCGATGATCTGAGCCTCCAAACATCGAGTTTGTTGAAGATAATAAAGGTTGGTTGTTACATTTAAAAAAACAATTATTCACAACTGCAATATACAAGTAGTAAGGAATTATTTTCCTAAATCTTAAAGACAGAATTTACAACGAATTGGGTATTATGACTTTCATATTTTCCTAAATCTTAAAGCCAGAATTTACAACGAATAGGGTATTATGGCATTTCAGGGTAAGAATTTCGACCCTGAGTAAAAACGTTTTTTTTTTATGGGTTTATTTAAAAAATCGAATTTCCTCATGTTGAAAGTGTAGAGGTTAGGGAGGTTGAGAAAAATCCTTATAAATTAATGATATTCATGAATCCATTTCTGAACGAGTACCTAAAGCTAAGCTTAGATCATGATTTTTTATTAGTTCATAAGAGTTTTATTTTAAAACCCTCTGTTCATCCTTTGAATTAAAAGCCGTTGGGGTTTCTTGGTGTGAAATGGAATGAAAATTATGCCCAACTGACAGTTCGAATTTAAATTATTTGTTTCTCAAAATAAAATCTATAGAATTTGAAAATTTTGTAATTGTCCCTAATTTTTATCTTTTATTTTTTGTTACTTATGGGTTTTTAATTATGATGGCACGTTTGAAATGAGTGATGTGGACCCATATTTTTGCATCAGGACTCCCCACAAATCTCAAGAACAAAATCATGAAGAATATTAATTGGTGCTCATTAAGACTCGAGATTATTTTTTAAAGGAAAGCTTTGTACTATTTTGTATATAATTAGTTATGTTTGGGGTATAGTTTGGGAATTAAAATTTTTTCATAATTTCTCATTCCTAACTTTAAAGGAGGATAATTGCTTTTAGTTATGGAAGGTAGTTACATTTTTTATGAAACTCTTTTCATATAAAAAGAGAGAAAGAAAACTAAGAAAGGGTTCCAGATCCGAGACTTGAATAGAGAAGTTTGTAGTAAGACAAAGGCTGCATTACATTGTTGTATTGTATTACTTTTCTTTCTGTGGAGAACTATATAAATGCAGAGTGATTTCAAGATAATGATAAATTTAATTTTTCATACACTATTGTGTGAGCAGTAAGTTTGTTATTATATTTTTCTTGCTAATTTAGTTATGATTTAAATTATGTTCCTATTGATATTTTTATAAGTGTTATTGCAATTATTGTTAATTACATTTATTTTATTGGTGTATGTTTTGTTAAAGCTATCTTTTGCAAAGATGAATATGTTTTAGATCAAAGATAGTAATGAATTCATTGAGATTGATTTGTAGAGATTGAATAACTATTTATTAGTCCATTTCAAATCTTTCTTGTGTTATATTACACTAAATCTAAATAACTATTTCTTTTTCTTTGTGTAAACTTCATACTAGATTCATTATATATTGTTGGTTTTAGGTATGTGAATGGAGCCATCATGATAACTAGTTATCATGATTTGTTTTCATTTTCATTTGTACTTAAGTCATTTTTAAATATTCAAACTACTTTGAGATTTATGAATGAATCTGTATCCTGAATCCAAATACAGTCCTTTCCTTTTTATTTTAGATACTCTTTATCTCGATTAGGAGTAAAGATATCCTTCTCTTAGTAAAGATAGGTTTTTCTTTTATTTACTTGCATCATATACTAATCATGTATCTACATCTTCATTTCTTTCATGTTTACATAAAGTCTCCTTTCGTAGGAGAAAAATTGGTGTGGCTTAGTTGAGCCTTTATTTCAGTCTAACATAAAATATTGTCCTTTTCAAGTGGCCACGAGAAGGAAAATATTTCCCTTTTCTTGTTATCATCAATATGTAATATCATAAGTTAGCAAGCAGAGGGAAGTGTATATATATCTTTGTACATAATTAGTTCAAATTAGGTTAGTTTATATTAACTTTAGAAGGCTAGTCTTAGAAAAAGGGTAACTGGAGACCCATTGAAGTAGTCAAAACGACCATGCCAAATGGATAAGGGTCTAATTGGGACCCTACCCGGGTGGTCTCCCTATAATGTTGAGCATGGTCATTTTTGGTCATCAACAGGTAGTTGAAAGGTTCAACAAAATGTGCATTCTCATGCCTTGTAAAAAGACCATCAAGGAACAAGAAGAAGTAAACGTGTTCTTTGAATAGGTTTGGGTGCACTTTGGGATAACAAGGAGAATCATCTCAAATAGGGATACCATATTTCTCAGTGCATTTTGGACGACATTGTGGGAGAATATGGATACTAAGTTGAATAGGTCTACAACATTCCATCCACAAATAGATGGGCAGATGGAAGTAGTCAACATGAATTTAGTGCAACTTTTGAGAGGTTACAATCAGAAGCATCCAAATATCTGGGATGAAAATATGATCTATATACAACACTCTTATAACAGAGCAGTCCACACTTCTACTGGTAAGTCACATTTTGAAAATTTATTTGGGTATTTTCCTCCTTCACCCTTAGATTTTGTGTATGGACAACAACAAGGAGTAAGGGAGGACCTCATAGGAGATGCATTAAAAATAAAATAAAAATTGTTGATAATATTAGGTAGATCCATTTGCAAGTACAAGAGACATTGAATAAGTCACAAAAAAAGTACAAGGCTATACATGACCAAAACATAACAGAGAGAACATTTAGAGTGGGACATAGAGTATGGTTAAAGGCTCCAGGGTCCTGATAAGAAGATCAACGCTCTGTGGTATGGTCCTTTTGAGGTATTGGAAAAGGTGGGACATAATGCCTAGATATTCAGTCTACCCACATGCATGCACATTTACTCAATAGTGAATGTGGAGAATCTCAAACTCTATGAGCCTTCCATGTTGGATCAGGAGGACAAGGAGATCCTACCTTCCATAGAGGACTTAACACCAAATGCTCAGGTATAGTTAGCAGATGAAATAGTTTTACAGAAGCAATCCAAAACTACAAGACAAAGTTATAATAAACTTTGGTATATTGTGTTGAAAGGATAACTTCTAGTAAAAGAAAAGTTGTACTCCAAGGAGAAGGTAGAGGAAAAATTCCATCACCTCATTCAACAAAGCCTTTAGGGACCAAAATCCTCCCTAAATGGGGAGGTATTATCCAGATTGGATCATTGTATTGTTTTTCATCTATGTCGATCCTTTTATAGTAGAAATCAATTAGAGGAATAAGCTTACAGGGCCATTTTAGTGGCAGGTCCCAGTTTGGAAAATTGGGGTCTAAAACCTTCCAGGGCCATTTTGAGGCATCAAATCATATTTTTGGGGGTTAAAAATTTTCCATGATAGCTCGGATTCTGTGACACTATTCTACACATCGAGAAATTTCCAACAGTGAAAACATCGCATCAATCAGATCTTGTATGCAAAATTTATGCCTCTCGTAAGTTGACCTACCATGTTGACCTCCATGGTGTGAGAGGATGCCATGTCAACCCCTGTTACTCATGCGTATGGGGATAGCCATATATGTAATTTCAAGAATATTCTAGAAGGTTAAAATCCCTATCATAATTGAGGGTTGAGGAAGTAAAAAAACCTACCCCTAGATGGCTATCCGGCTATGTTGAATACTGAGCCACTAGGAGGAGAAGAGGTTTCGTTATTTTGCATTGTATCTTGTTCCATAGCTGAGAAAAAAACATATGAGTGGTATTCTGTGAAAATAATAGATGGGGAGATATTTTGTAGCAACCATATATGCTACAGGTCAAAGGAAACTCCACATAGAGTGTCTCTTTCTTTGTACTTGCATCATTTCTATACCAAAGAAAAGTGAGCAGAGCAACCTCACCTTCTACCTGGGTTTTCTCCCATATTGGTTTTCCTAGGTCATATCTTGTGTTTATTTGTGGATGGTGTGATTTTATTTTATTTTTATCTATTTTCTGCATTTTATCTATTTCATGCATAAGAAGAAATCAATAACCAAATATTCTGGAGATCTAAAGGAAAAATAACCTTAGTAGTAAATATTTTCATATTTTATTAGATCTGATGTGATGAATTGTTCTAGTGGAATATCCACAACAGTTTACAAATCAATATTTTTCCCAAATCGATCAAAATGGACTAGTTTATTTATGATCTATGGCTTAATATTTGATGGTGATTCTAGACCAACTGACCATGATCATCTCAGGATGACCTAAATATGGCTATTGATTTGGAGGATGACACATAGTTGGCTACATAAGAAAACAAGAACAAAATGGATGAATAGATGCAAATGAAGGCAAATGAAGCCAATAAATGAAAACCAAAAAACAAAAAGGAATACAAGCATACTAAAGAGGTTGATTCCCTAAAAATTAAAAGAATGTGAAGAAGGTGAATAGGTTCATTTTGTTTTTATGCACATACAATACCAAAACATACCTAGAACAATTGCACATTTAATCCCAAGAATTAGGGTCAATTGAAATGAGGACAGTGGTCATAAACCATGGGTGGTTCACTTACGTGGAATGACATGTGTATTCATGGGATATTAAGTAATACCCCTAATTTATTTTATACCTTTCAAAATTTTGATATTTATACCCCCTCCCAATACATAATTACAAATAAAATATCCCCCTATTTTCACTGAATATTTCAGATACACTTTTTTTGTGGCATTTTTGCACCTCTTATCATTTATACTCCTCGTATGTTGGTCCCAATATGTGACATGTGCATTTGACATATAGTTAGGAAAATTATGTTTATCAAATGCTATTTTAGCTTTGGGTAATGATAAAAAGACATATTCCTTAGGAATTAGAAGACCATTTCATATTTATATCCCTCTATGAAATTGGTTGTAATTTTCATTTTTTTTTAGATACTTTCATGGTTCATTGAGAGCTTCCACAAGGTAGAAGGACTAGAGATGCATCACCCTACTCCTTCAAAATATGCTTCAATTACAACAAAATCCTCACAAAGATGGATCTCCTTCCATTGTCAATTCAAGCCTCATGACCTCTTACTTCCAACCTCTTGATGATTCCAATAAAAAGGCGCCAATAATCAACTACTAGCTCTTTCAAGCTATGTAGGATACTAAAAACACATCTTACTTCTAAATTCCTGATGATTTAAATTAGATTAGGAATTATAGCCTATTAATGATCCATATAGCTTCAATAGTATGAGATAAGATAATTTATACACAATGTCATGAATGTATCTAAAGCATAGATTAGGTTAAGATAGAAAGAATTTCAAACTCTATGCAAATGAATTCATTACATAACAATGAAATCTCCATACAATTTCAAATACTATCCTTAGAGTCAAGGTTATTTGACTAAAATTTGTTGGGGATTGGGTGTCGTTACAGAAATATTTGCCTCACCCTATGAAAATTTTCTTAGAAGGCCTTTTTCCATTTCCCTATGCAGACTTGAAGTCCCTTTTTGCAGTTCCCAGAGACAAAAATAATAATTTTTCACATATACGCACCCTAACTATTATACATCATGCATATATGCAGGTTGCACCATTACAACCCGCGTACATCAGGGTTTGTGCCAAAAATTAAAAGTGGTGTCGAGTTTCCATGTCACAACACAGGATCCATGATCCTTGACCTTCCATATACTGGAAACATTCTGACTCGGTCCTTCAAGTCCATTTGAAGGCTATAAATGGGCCATATCCAAGATGTGGAAAAAGAGGAGAAGAGTTCAACTTTGAGAGAAAAGTTACTCTGGAGAAATTATTCACTACATATTGAGTTTGCATCCCTTTATCCTTTTAAGTATGAACACATTGTTCAACCCCCAATCTCTTCCCTACTTGATTGAGAACCTCAATGTCTCTCTTATATGATCTTGCCTTTGGCAGAGGATTGAAGTGGTGGAGGCCCAGCTAAAAGGGACTTAGTTTCTCGGTTCCGAACCGTGCTGACATAGAAGTTTGTAATTCATTCACTTATGTTGAATACATTTTAATAGAAATACTCTTTTCTCATCCAATTAATGTCTTGCAAATATTTGAATTGTTATTCCATGGGAATATTTGTTATGAATATTGATGGATTATGCTATTGAATGTGCTAACTTTACATATTATCACCATATGCTTGCATTTTTCAGTTGTTGTGGACAAGTTGCAGGTGTATTGCTTTGAGTCAAGTGCTCAATGGTGGACTTGACTCAAAGGCTCTTTATCGAACGTCTGGATGAGGTAGGCTCTTTATGTTGTCTTTTTAGCATATTTTTTTATATAGCATACTTGATATTAGAGTTTATTTCTGCAGTCGTTTCTGTCTATTGTGGTTTATCCCATGCCATAGAGAGATTTTCCTCGTAACAGAATTGGCGACCATACTGGGGAATGAATATTATTTTCAAGGTTTGGAGTGTTTTTCTCCTTTGATTGCTCTCGTTTATATTGAGTTTCTTGTTGTTTAATTGCTTGACAACCTCTATTCATTTTGAGTATGAGTTTCTTAACCTTATCCTTAACCTGGCATTGTTTTAATAAATATACGTGGGTTTTTACCTGACAGTCACATACATACGCGTGATGTCCTTCTGCAAGAGGCGTATATAAGCGGTTTTCTCTTGAACAGTCGCGTACATATTTCTTGTGTGCTTAGTTTTTAAGTTTGATGTTTCCTGGGTAAGTTTTGATGGTTGTTGAGTCTTCTTAGGTCTTTGTTATCACTGTTAAGTCCCTGCAAAGTGATAGGAAACCTTTGTTTGGTTGAATTTTTTGGGTGGTTCCTTTATCATCATTTTTTTCATTGATTTTCCTTGCGTCTTGGGATGGGTGTTTTATTCTTGATATCCTACTCGGTTTTTCTCTGATTTCATTTAGTAGAATCTTTATATCAAGCTGTTATTCAGTCCTTGCATTTTCATTCCTTTATATTGAAAATACAAAAATATTAAGCATTTTTCATTGTTGGCATTTGATCTTTTGGGTTCTTATCATTGATATTAGTACATGTATGGAAAGATTGGATTTTATTTTGAATTGGAAAATTAAATTGAAAATTTCATTTTGAAAGCTTATCATATTTGTAATTGAAGTTAGGACTTTGCATTTTATTCATATTCATTTATTTTACTTGCCGAGTCATAACATCATCAATTTCACTACCGCACCTTTGTGAGTAATCAAGGCCACTAAAATAAATGATGATAATTTAAAATTGATTATAAACGATTTTATTTTCTAGGGTGCACAAACTAGCTTAGGATTTAGAGCCTTGGAATAGGATTTTGTGAGTAAAATTTTGCAAGGCTATTAAATAAACATATGTGTATGACTAAGGGAGTGGTGAAATTCATTGTATAATTGGTGACTTCAAAAGGCTTCTCTTACACCGGAGTTAAGCATGAGGTTGCACGAGGTTGGTTGAGGGGATAACCCCCCAATACCTTCTTAGCGTCAAATATATTTATGGGGATCTTGCTAGTACCTTTACCTCTGTGAGAGGCGGTGCTTTCGAGGTTTCAAGCTTTGTTAACCTGCCCATATGGTGGACCTGACTTATGATTGTTCATCTGCACATCGGTTATATCGTGGTTACTTAGTTGCTTGACATAGGTACCACATAGGTTACTTGCAGGGGTTATTTTGCAGATACCTTGGGTCAGATAAGGTTTGAATAACACACAACCTTTGTGGAGGATTACCTCTCTCGGGGGATCTGAACGACTGGTTTTTAAGACCACGAGGGGCATTATAACTGATTCTAATACCTCCAATATTTTGCAAGAAATATTAGGCCCCTCTTGGGCAAGGCATACCTACTTTAGGGAGGGAGTCTCGTTTCAACCACTTTATCCTGTTTGTGTGCATATTGGCCTTTTGTTTATTTTGGTGTGCTCTTTGATTACTAGTTAGACTTAGGGTTGTTTTTTATATCTCAAGTCTTGAGTCATCATGGAGCCATACTAGCTTCCTCGTAGGTCTCATCATTTGTTACGATTACCACCGCATCTTGAGTCTTTTCCTTCTAAAAGGCGTAAAGTTATCAAATGTGGTACACACACCTCCACTTACCAAACTTATGAGCATACAAGGATGAGCATTTAATCGAGTCAGAAATATATTGGGATTCCTTCGACTCCCATACCCACTATAGTTAACAGTACTCCTTAAACACCCTCAACCACAATGGTTGTAGTGTCGGAGGTTCCTATCATCACTCTTGTCCATCCTATAGTGAATACTCAACCTATAGCCACAAAACCTTTTGGGTCCCTTTGTCACTCTTCGGGCTATATTATTCAGTCCATCCCTACGACCTCTAGCCCTTTTTATTATGGTATGCCAAATTTCACATCGCAATTTTCATCCTCCATCCCAACATCTAATCCTAATAATAGTATTGGAATTGGGGGCATGGCTCCTTCACATACTATTTTTGCATTTGGTGGTGCTCACATTGTTTGCACTCTTTTCGTTATTTGATGAGCAAAAAGTCAGTGCTTACATGCCTAGTTGGGCTCTGCTAATCATGACAGCTGTATGGTAAAAGGTTAGAAAGAAAACAACAAATCTATTAACAAGAATTAAACAAAAACTAAATAAAACTATGAGCATAGGAACAAAAAATAGAAACAAATGACAATGGACCAATATCACCAATGTATAAGCTGGTCTGATTGTTGAAATCCAAAGATACACAATGGAGAAAGAGGACTTGGGTCCCTTCCCTCTCCAATGGAAGGCTTTTGAGGCCCTCAACTGATTGCTCTCCTTACAAAGAAAAGATGAAATGTAGATGAAAGAACTATAAGCTTATTCACTCAAGTGAGGGGTGAATAGCTTATGAAATGCAGCTTACAATGTGTGTTGCCAAAGAAGAAGTCTCTAGCAATCTCAGCAGCATAACAGTATGAAGAATTCCTTGAGAAAATGGTGGTCATTCATGGATTTTTATAGCCAAGCATTGGGTTATTATGCCACCTCTTTTGAATGTGAAAAGGGGCTCTTTAGGGCACAATTAGGTCTTTGACCAGCCTCCCCACATAGATTGAGCTCGGATTTGGTGTCAAATTGACTTGGGAGCCGATCCATTAGTGGTTGGGAGGCCGACCAGCTTCATAAATGCATCGTTTGGTAGGCGCACGGGTTTTTCACCCCACAGCCGCGCATATGCGCTCCAGATACGAAGATGTTGCGCGCGTGCGCGTGCGCGCCCAGTGGGTGCAAAACGCCTTTTAATTTTTTGGCCATTTTGCATAGTTTTGACCCTTTTGCTGTGTTGTGGAATTAACCTTGTGCCATGAATGACTGTTTTTCTATGTTGACGATGCGGAGTTCTTGTCGCCCTGTGCGGACGAAATTTCAGTGATAACAGATGCCCCCTGATGGATGAGGTTAGGAGCAA
>SNQJ01S0022379.1:58619-91970 GCA_010110895.2 Picea sitchensis | reverse complement strand
TCTAAAATATTGAAAAGTTTATATATATAAACCTTTCAATATTTTAGAAGAACATAAATTCTTAAAACATATATATGGCACCCCTTTGTGGTTTTACTACTTAGACCATCCAAATGAGTTAAACTAATGTCTTTTTTTAATGTTGAAATCTGGTTCAATCATGCCATCCTAATTACTCGCGATGTGGATGATGTCCTCTAAGCGATACATTGCATAATATTTTGTGTGCTAAAAATTTCGCTTTTAGGTTAGTAAATTTACTAAAAATATTTATACCAAACCTTTCCACACCATAAAAACATGTTTAATACGAATAATAACCAAAATAATCTAAAACCGTATTAAGTTTTTATAATAAAAACAAAATTCAGTTCAAAGCAAGAACCACTTTGGAAATTACACTGAAATATTACATAATAATAAATCCATTTTTAAAATATTTTTAGAAAGTTAAAATATTTTTTTTAAACCACAAAAACAAGTATTTATTTTAAAAATTTTCTTTAAACCCTTCAAAAAAATTAAAAACAATTATTGTTTTTTCTTTAAAAATACTTCTAAATTATAAAAGAAATTTCCTTACAACACTTTTCTAAACAATAAATGTCATACCGCTTCCTATTATCATGACTTGTTCATCACAAGTCCAAAGTTCGAATCGCATCGGGGACAGTGGCAGCTATGAGGTATTCCATGATAGCGAGAATTGAAGTGGAGGACTATGTTTCGATGAACGTCATCTTCGTGGATTTGTGTATTAAAGGGTTCATTTAATTTAAAGCAAATGAGCCAAGTCTTCGATAATGGTAAATAGAAGTTCATCTATGGCCCACAATGAGATTTTCCAGATTTATACATAATCGTTTGGATAAAAATAAAAATTTAAGTCCCCAACACAATCCACACCATGTCTTTTGATCCAATAGCCTATTTGCATTTTGTGTTTGTGGCGGTGTTTAGTATTTACAGTGGTGACCAGTTGGGGAAATCATAAATGCCATGGAAGAATGTATAGAGGTTGTTGGATCGAGATGTGTCACTTTATTGTTATTTATTGTGATGTACTAAGTGTGAGGAAATGTAAGACACTTTCACAATAATCCTAGCAGAAGAGAAGAAGAATTTAATCAAGAAAGAAAATGACACAATCAATCACACAGTACATCGAGATTTTACCCTAGAAACCTTTAACCGGGAAAACTAACATTCCTTTGAGCGTTTTTCTCTTTTGTTGTCTTATTCATTCAGAATAAAATGTTACATGTCTAACCTTGGTCCACACCTAAGACACAATCAACATCATACCCTCGACAAAGCCATGTACATTTAATTTACCACTGTCACGTCCAGGTTTTCCTTGGTAGCATATAGCATAGTCCTTTGTGCCACACAAATACATTAATATTCTCTTGACAATTGTCCAATGCTCTTTTCTAGGTGTCGACATGTACCTGCTCAACACTCCGACTGCATGGGCAATGTCCAGTCGAGTGAAGACCATCGCATACATTAGACTACCAACAACACTTGCATAGGGAACACGTTCCATGTCCTCTATCTCTTCCTGTGTCTTTGGACACTATTCAACATTAAGCCTTGGTCCCACTGGAATTGACACCTTCACCGGTTTGCAATCCTGCATGTTGAATCGTTTCAAAACTGTTTCAATATACTTCGTCTGATTCAACCAGAGATTTCTAGTGACTCGATCTCTCTTAATCTCCATTCTCAAAGTGAAGTTAGCTACACCAAGATCCTTCATGTCGAACTTGGAGGATAGTTGCTTCTTTACCTCCTTTATTGCGTCCATGCTATTTCCAATCAAGAACATGTCATCGATATACAGAGCTACATATATCAAATTCCCACCTCCTTCCTTGGAAAATATGAAGTGATCAACTTTGCTTCTCACAAATACCAAACTAAGGATGTAGGTGTCAAACTTATGGTACCACATCCTTGGCGATTTCTTTAAAACATAAAGGGATCTTTTGACTTTGCACACCAACTCTTTCTTTCCCTTTACTACAAATCCTTCAGGTTGTTTCATGTAGATTTCTTCTTCCAGGTCCCCATGTAGGAACGTTGTCTTTACATCCATCTATTATATCTCCAGGTCGACTGTTGCAACCAGAGACAATAGTAAGCTAATGGAAGTTAATTTTGCAACAGGGGAAAAAATTTCACCAAAGTCAACTCCCTTGACTTGGGAATATCCTTTTGCTACTTGTCGAGCTTTGAACTTCTCGACTTGACCTACTGCATTCATTTTCTTCTTGAACACTCACTTTCTATCGACGAGACTTCTTCCACTAGGTAACTTGACTAAATCCCATGTCTCATTCTTGTACAAGGATTCCATCTCTTCGACCATGGCGACCTTCCAGAGTTTATCCTCTGTCGAGTCGACTGCCTCACCGACCGACATGGGCTCATTGTCGATGGAAGTTAACACAAATGTGGAATGGAAGTTGGGCGAACTGTACCTTTCAACTGGTTTTCTTATTCTTTATGACCTCCTTACCACCAGACTTAATTGTTCCACCTCTTCCTCAGATTCAATCGACTCATCTGAATCATTCCTCAGTTCAAACCGCGACGTATCAAGATTATTCTCGGTTTGAACAACTTCCTCAGGTTCAGATTTACTTCCAACTTCTTTGAAGACACCATCTCGACTATACAATGTTCTCCTTGATGTAGGATCCCAGAGCTTATATGTTTTCATCCCTTATTTTTATCCGATGAGAATATATTTTACTTCCTTCTTGTCCAACTTTCTCCTCTTTTCCTTGGGAACATGCAAAAATGTAGCACAACCAAAACTTTGAGATGTGTCACTGAAGGATTCTTACCAGACAATGCCACATTTGGATTTGTGTTGACTAGTTTTGACGAAGGAGACATATTCACCAGATATCTTGCAGTCGCGATTGCCTCCACCCAAAATTCTTGTGTGAACCCAACACCACTGAGCATGCTCCTTGCCTTGTCCATCAACGTTCTATTCATTTTCTCGGCAACTCCATTTTGTTGTGGGGTATATGGTGTGGTATTTTGGTATGCTATGCCAAACTGCTCACAGAACTGATCAAATTCCTTTCCATAGAATTCACCACCATTGTCAGTCCTTAACACTTTAATCCTCTTCTCTGTCTAGTTTTCCACAAGAGATTTAAAGTCCTTAAATCTCTTGAAAACCTCTGATTTCTTCCTCCTGAAATATATCCATTTCTTCTTGGAAAAATTATCTATGAAGGAGACATAATATAGGGATCCACCAAGTGAAGGAACTATAACCAGGACAAACACATCACTATGCACCAGTTCTAGAATCCCATTTTCCCTTGTAACTACAGATTGGAACCTCACCCGACTTTGTTTCCCATATATGGAATTTTCACAAAAGTCAACTTCTAAAACAGATTCAAAATAACTTCTACCATACCTTTGTTTTACATAGATCGAAGTATTTTTTCTCCAATGTGTCCCATCCTCTCGTGCCATAACCTAGTCGAGTTGAGTTCATCATGTCGTGTCGATTCGGTTTGAACCGACTTGGCTCGAGTTGAGTCGAGTCGAGTCGATTTCAGGGGAAATGATGTTGTTGCATCCATTTGAGTCAACATTCCCTAACAACTTGTACATGGTACCAATCCAAACTCCTCTCATTAATACCATGGAACCTCTGACCATCTTGCACGAATCCTTCTAAAATAGAGTATGCACACTTGCATCACTCATCTTACTGACATATATCAGGGTTTTTTTCCAAACCTGGAATGTGTAGCACACCTGGAAGGATTCTTTTCCTCCCATCCTACAGTGTCAGTCAGACTCTTCCCCATCCGACAATTCTGGTTGTCAAGTTGTCCCCCAAGAACACATCACCCCCATCATATAGTTCATATTCAGAGAACCATTCTTTATGTGTTGTTGTATGATAGTATGCTCCTGAGTCGATCAACCAAACATCTTGATCTGATAGTGTACTGGTCAAAGCCAGGTACACATCACCTCCCTTTTCTGAGGTTGTCTTTCTCTCAGTCGACTGCTTCTCATTGGATCCTTCATTGACTATGCTGCCTTCGACTTATAGTCCTTTTTATAATTTCCATCTTTACCACCTTTATAGCATCTTCATGTTGACTGAACCTGAGATTTAGATCTACCCTTCGACTTGAATTTTATACCAGAGAATATGCCTTTATCTCTATCTATCGGTTGACCTCTCACTACCATAACATCTTTGGTCGATCCTTCCATGTTCTTTCTTCTCATTTATTTTGACAACAGAGAAGCAACCACATCCTCTAGCGCTAGTGTGGGTTTATTACTCCTAATAGCCATGACTAAGCTACTGAGGAGTCTGCAAAAGAACATAATAGGCTGATACACTTCTCCTCATAAGTGATATTTATATCCACAGACAATAACTGGATTAACACGATGTTAAACACATTTAAACGCTCAGTCACCGAACTTCCATCACTCATCCTCAGAAGATACAGTTTCTTTCTGAGAAACAACTTATTTACCAGAGATTTCGACTGGTATAAGCTTCCCAGCTTGTCCCACAGTTTCTTGGCCGAATCTTCACCCGAGACATTCAACAACACCAAATCCACAAATAATTTTTGTATCATACTTCTTACCTTTCTTTGGTGTTTCTCCAATTCTTTCATTGACATGTCTATCGGTTGGGTACCTGGACAAAACATTGTCCTTGTTTCTCGATCCACAAGAAGATATTCCATTTTAAGCTTCCAAAGCTCAAAATTTTGGCCATTGAATCTTTTTATCTCTATTTTGGTACTGCTTGACATTCTTTACCACGATCTTTAAAAAAAATTATGACTTATGACTCTTACTCTACTTAGGGTTTAGTTCTAAGATTCAATATTTGCAGATCAAGATCTGATACACTCACCAAAACATTACACCTCTCTGATAACTCACTTGTCAGGGAAAACCTAAGCTCTGATACCACATGAGAGGAAATGCAAGACACTTCCACACTAATCCTATCAAAAAAGAAGAATAATTTAATCAAGAAAGAAAATGACACAAGAAATCACATAGTACATTGATATTTTACCCTGGAAACCCTTAACCGGGAAAACTAACATTCCTTTGAGTTTTCTTCTCTTTTAGAATAGAAGGTTACATGTCTAACCTTGGTCCACACCTAAGACACAATCGACATTAGATCCTCTTGCATAGGCAAAAACAAACCTATATCCAATTCAGCTTACATATGCATGACCAACAACCCACTCTTACAAATGCATTAACCTACAAAAGTGCATTCTATGATCACCTACAACAACAACCTTTACGACCTTACAACACACCTCTTTATATGCTTTACAATAGGAAAACCCCTAAAGATTGGAGCCCAAAAAAGGTTATAGATCCATGCATATCATTGCCTACAAATCCCACAAATCCCGAGATTTTATTGTAGTCGACTCCAAATCATGTTTACTAGTCGACTACTAGTCTGCCTTCATTCAGTCTCTAGGCAATCGTTTCATGCTCACACTTCGACCTCTTGTTTGTTGACTTGTCGTTGATATCTTCGACTTCGATTTTACCCGGTCAACTTCCTCGAACTTCGACATGCTGCCAATCTACCTTGACTTTGACTTGTTGTCGATGTTGTTGATCTACCTTGACCTCTATCGTCAGTTGATTCACCTCGATTATAATTTATGATTACAATTATACATACATTTATATTTTCTCTTAAATATACACATTTTCCATGAACACATAATATGTTTTCTTAATATTTTCACCAAATCAATGATTATGCATCCCAATTTTTTTGGAAGATTCGCTACATATAAATGATTAGTTAATAACCACTACTCTTGGGAGAACTATGCATTTTCAATTGAAGTCATGCAAATTTATATAGGAAAAGAAAATGTATTTAATACTTGTTTTTTTTGTTTTTTTTACTTATGTCAACATGTTTCATGTTGTATATTAGTGTGTTCAATTTTTCCATGTATTTCTAAAAATATTGTCCATCACAATTTTTATGTTTGTTGTAATTTCTCTCTAATTGATATGAACGCTTATTTTTTTCTCTAAATATTCTATTATGACTTTTTTTTTTTTTAATTATTGTCAATAATACACATGTGACACTAATGAAATTGTGTTGTTGTCAAATTTTAATGTTGATAAATAAAAATCAATTTAATGTTGTCTAAATTAAATAATATATATTTTTTTATGAATTCAATTTAATTATCAAATAATTTGATAAGTTATAACTTATGTGGTTTAAAAAAAAAATATTGTTTAGTCTTTGTCAATTTCATTTTATATTTGATTATGATCTTAATAATTTTATTAATGAAGAATGCATGATCATATACATCTACATCTAGAATTTAAAGATGTTCTATTTTAAATAATTCTCTATGTGATTTTATCATGTCCCTACCATGTGAGCTACTCTAGACACAAATTATATTAATAGACATATTTACATAAAATTATGACAATCTTGTTATTGTTGAGAGTAATTATTTTCTTTTTTAAAATATTATTAACTAATCTATTTATTGTTGAATTCTTCTATAAATTCATATTCTTCATTTGCTTATTTATTTTTAATGCAATGAACTTTTATTCTATGTTGCTATTTTTTATGCACTTATTATTATGCAAAGTAATTATTTTCTTTTGTAGTTGCTATTTTTTTTAGGCTATTTTTTATGCACTTATTATTATGCAAAGTAATTATTTTCTATTTGAGAATATTATTAGCTAGTCTATTTACTCTATTTATTGTTGAATTCTTCAATTTGTAATTTATCTTTTTTATTCATTCTTTTATCAATGTAAGAAGATTTTATTCTTTACTACGATTCATTTGTGAGTTAACCTTATTTTTGTCAGCTAATTTTATTATTGTTTATTTTTTAAATTTTTTCTTAAAAAGTAAGTATAAAGTAATTTTGTTGTTAATTTCACTTGTTTTAATAATAATTTTAAATAAAAAAGCAAAATTTCATTAACCTTAAATTATTTTAGAATCCCACTCTTTATTTATGATCTTATTCCTAGAGTTTGTTTTCTTGTACTTGTTCAAACATGGCCTCCATGGAGGATATTCACAACAATGGAGGTAAACCCATGTGCTATCTTTTTTTAATTCATTATTATTTGTTTGCATCTTTGTTTTTATCATTTTTTTTTGGTTATTTATTTATTAATTTTTTGTTTTGTTTGGTTTGTTATAAGTTTATTGTAGTTGAATATTTCACTTTTTTTTTTATGAAAATGTTTGTGAATGAATGAAATGCATAATTGTTTTTTTACTTATTAATTTTTTTGTTTTGTTTGTTATAAGTTTAATGTAGATGAATATTTCCCTTTCTTTTCATGGAAATGCTTGTGAAGGAATGAAATGCATAATTGGTTTCAAATATTTATAAGGAATGTTGTTAATTTTTTTCGACGACGAATGTCAGGGTCTAGACCTTATGTGTGGCTTGGAGGTGGTGTTATATATCTCAGAGGTGGTAGTCAATTTAAGAGAGTTAGTATCTATTTTTGAGACCTTATCCATTTATTATGTCTTCAGGGAAATGAACCAATGTCTAAGGAGGGACTCACTTTGCCTCTAGGAGAAGTACAATGCATAGTTTTTGTCTCCTTCCAAGTAGTTGATACAGGTTGCATTGGTCCCACTGGACCTTAACTTGTTCAATTTCTTGATTCCTAAGCAAACATACCTTGTGTTCCAATATAAATAATGGTTCGATCTAGATTCCTCCCTCCTCAAAAAACTATAGTCCCTCAAATTTCAACATGGGACAAATCAGGAAGATAATGCATAAGCAAAGAAACCCGAAATACATTATGCATCTTTCTTAAATGGGTGGTATCTCAAGCTAATAAGCAAGTGGCCCAATCCTCTCAAATATCTTGAATGGTTAGATGAACCTATGGGATAAAGTTTTTCTCTTACAAAATATGAAGGAACACTTATTACAAAATCCTTATTACATTCTTTATAGATTCTATGAATTATCTTAGCATGCACATAATTTTTATGTCGTTCCCTAGCTTCCTTAAGCCTTTGCTTAATTGTAACCATCTATTCTTCCATTTCCTGGATCACATTGGGTCCCAATATAACTTGATCCTATAATCTATCCTAGCTCAAAGGTGTACTATAGGGTCTTCCATATAGGAATTCATATGGGGATTCTTGAATCAAATTATGACAATTATTAATGTATGCAAATTCGATACCGAAGTTGGGATGAGTAACCATATAATTTAGGAGGATTTTCCAAAACCTAGAAGTGAATTGTGAATCTCCTTCTAATATCATTTTTTGAGGCACTCCATGTAAGTGAACTATCTATTTTAGGAAAACCTAAGTGATGGATGGTGCATCAAAGGTGATATTAACCAGAATGAAGTGGGAACTCTTGGTTATATTTTCAACGACTACCACAATGTAGTCATTCCTTTGGGAGGTCATAGGTAAGCCTCCCACAAAATCCATTGAAAAAATTTCCCATTTAGTTTTCAATATATCATGGGGTTGTGGTAGACCTGCATGATGGTTGTATATTTTACCTCAACCTATTAGCATTCCAAACATTGAGCTAGAAACTAATTTATATCCTTTTTCATCCATTCCCCAAAAAACAACCTTTTCAAGTCATCATACATTTTCTTTACTCATGGGCATGTAGAAGAAGGGGCTCTATGGGATTCCTCCATTACCAATCACCTAAGAACATCATTCTTTGGAACATACATCCTACCTATAAAATGTAACAATATATCATTCTCTAAGGTGCACCCTTCCCATTTAGATATCATTGGTACATCATCTTGTAAGGTGAATATTATCTAGTGGTTACTAGTTGTCTTTTATAAGGTGGCTTAAATTTTGGTCCCTTAAGTCTACTTTTGGTATTAATACTGATTGAATTCTAGGCCTTAGAGCATCCAAAACCCTTTTTTGATTACCTTTGATAAACGATATCCTGAAATGGTATTCACTAAAAAAAACTCACTCCAACTTCATTGCTAGGATTTGAGGTCCTTTTGGTTGAAAATGTGCTCATGGATCTTGTGATTGATTTTCAGTTCAAACTGACACCCCATTAGATAATGTCTTCATAACTTTAGGGGAATTACAATTGTAGCTAGCTTTAGATCATGAGTGGCATAATTTAATTTTCAGCCCCTAAGTTTAGGTGAAGCATAAGCAATAGCTCCCCCTTTTTGCATCAAAACTATACCTAGACCTTGCCCTAACATGTTTGGGAATACACAAAAGTCTTTTTCTATAGTAACCTATTAGTCCCATAAATATGCATACTTCTTTATTATTTTTAGTAGTGTACCAATCAATTATAGTTTTGAATTTACTATGGTTTACCACAATACCTTCGCCATAGATGGTATGCCCTAGATATTGGATTTGGTTCTAAAAGATGAAACATTTAGATGGTTTTCCATACAACTTATGTTCTCTAAGACATTGAAGTCCCACTCTAAGGTGCTCTTGATGCTCTCACTCATTTTGGGAGTAAAACCCCATTAACATCTAAATCCCCTACTACCTAAACCCCCTAAACTTACTTTAAACCCTAACCCCTAATTTGGCCTTATTAACCCTTAAACCACTAAAATATTAACCCCTAACCCCTTACACCATGTAGTCATAAACCTTAAACCCATTAACCACTAAACCATACCCTAAACCCTAGTTAAAATTTACATTTTATGTCTACTTCTTCTCTTCTTAACTCACTCTCAATTTGTTCATGTATACCTAGAATATATCCATAAAGAAAACATATAAACGTTTATAAAAACAATCTACAATATAAATACATATAATGAATAACTTACCTATATGAATACATATAAGGGAGGATATTCATACCAAAAATGAATACATTATTTTTCTTCTACATTTAACATATAAATGTTTATAAAAACAATCTACAATATAAATACATATAATGAATAACTTATCAAGAAATAATATTTTATATGCTGATAGACTAAGATTATTTTCTTTTTTTAAAATACTCTAACTAAGATTATCTAATAACATTTTCTTTCTTTAAAATCCTCTGCATATAACAACCACAACTGCTATGCATATAACAACCACAACTGCTATAATAATCAATGACAACTGCAACTGCTATAATAATCAATGATGTCAACAATGTCTACATAATAATGAAGTACTATTTGCTTTTAAAGATGTCAACAATGTCTACATAATAATGAAGTACTATTTGTTTTTACATAATTCTTTTAACAGAAGAACATTTTCTCTGCACCGAAGAACACATCACCACTTGATCTATCCTCCTAACAAAGCATTGACGTACTTTTTGTTATATGCTGATTGAGTGTATCTAAAAGTATGTCATGGCATGGAGGTAACTTAGAGAAGTGCCAATTAGCACACTCTTAAAAGAAAGGCATAGAAGACAGACAGAGCTATTAAGGGCACAGAAAATTTGAAAGTATTTGTACACAAAATTTATGGGCATGAAATTTGAAAGTATTTGTAGCAGCTATTGGCAGGGACACAAAATTTGAAACTATTGGCAAGGAATAGTTGTTCTGCAGCTTTCTCTTTATCTGTTTTTTCAAATTAATATTTTTTTAAAATTCTTTTAACAAATTGGAAGGTCAAAAAAATTAAACAATACATCCAAATAACTTTGTAAATGAGAATTACTGCCCATCTCGAGCGCTAGAGACCGACTCCATTAACATGGAAATGGTTTCTTTTCGCCATCGCGTGTTGTCTTCTTGCCGGCCAAAGGGATGAGTTCAAGAGTTCCATGGGAAAGTGTAGGTAGGAAGAGAGCCCAGCTATGAGACCATCCAGGGAGACCACTATCTCACAGTTTTTCCGTTAGGGTTGCACTATGTCGGCTTTGCCTCGGTCTCGCAAACCCTAAGATGTTATATGTGCACATGAATCTCCACTGGAACGTCTCGACGCCCTTTTTCTGCAATTATATTCATTGTATCTCTATTTCCACGGGCCGTGACAGCCGCATGGGCGGCCATGAAACTCGCAAGTCATGCTGTGTGTTCAGTGTGAAAGAAACCCTTGCAAAGGGCATTCAGTTCCGCTTGGACGTCGCAGTGACAAAAAAACCCTTGCGAAGGGCATTCAGTTCCGCTTGGACGTCGCAGTGACAAAAAAACCCTTGCGAAGGGCATTCAGTTCCGCTTGGACGTCGTAGTGACAGTAAGTAATCCACATGAAAAAGTCCTTGTTTTGGTGTATGAAATAATAACAAAGCACAAATGCCTCATGGACGATGAGTCCCAAATGATTTAGTGACTCAGTGATGGAATGCTCTCTAAAGCATGTATTTAGAATTTTATAATATTTCCTGAGGCTTTATAAATTAATTATACATAACTCCAGACAGGACTTGAAAGCAATAGCTGACACAGAATTGGCACTTAAACATCAACAATTTACTCATGTCCTTCCTCTTGATTTACAAAAACAGAAATGCATAACAATTTCTCGAAAAGGCTCAACAGCCCTACATCGATAGGGAACGAAAAAACGAAAAACAGAACACTAGCTAAAGCAGAAGGAGGCTGAGTTACTTTCTGAAGGCCTGGAGTATCTGCACCCATCCCGTTATAAATATCCCGCTCACGAATAAAAAATGTGTGATATGGTGGAGCTGTTCGAGTCGGTCCAATCGCTTCTCGATATCCAACTGACCTGCTGTGCGGTCCAATTGCTTCTCGGTATCCAACTGACCTGCTGTGCCTGGAGTTTCATTGATGGCCTCATTAAACAACCACTCCATAAGAGCCACCCCTCTAGCTAAGGCATTAAATTCCGGATTCCCTCGTCGCTGACGACGGGGTGAATCAATTACCCCCGGCGTGTTTACGTTCTCATCACCACGCGCTTCTGTCGTATCGTTATCCATCTCAAGTGATAGTGTTGCTCTTCCTCGAGATTTGTCTCTGGGATAATCTTGAAGAGCAAACGGGGAAGAAGGTTCCTCTGTTTGAAATGGGAAGAAGATGCTCGTTTTATATTCGTTAGGGTTCGACAGTAAGCTGGACAGGCCGCGCCACGATGCCTCTTGGCTTTCCGAGTCCATCAAATGCATGAAATTAATAATTTCTTTCAAAATCATTCTCATCATCTTGGGCTATTCAAAAGTTTTTACAGCATTAAAACTTTAAAACTGGATAAAAATTTAGGAAGTTTGGAAACTTTATACACAGTTTTTTATTCAAAAGTTTCTCAGCATTAAAATTGAATAAAAATTTAGGAAGTTTGAAAACTTTATACACAATTTTTTCCAACATAAATAGAACTTTTGAAAACTTTATACACATTTTTTTTTCAAAAGTTTTTACAGTTTTTTATTCAAAAGTTTTTACAGCATTATCATTAATTATAAAACTTACATACACAAATAGTTGAATGATTTCATGAAATATTTAGATAAATGATATTAATTTTTTATGCCCATAAAATATAATATTTGATATTTAGAGCATTTATTATGAATTTATTTGTTTTAGAAATTTACTTTGACAAACTCGCCCATTGTATTCATACAAATTGGGTTAATTTGAAAATTATTTTTATAATCAAGCTTATTTAACTTATATTGAACTTAATGATTTATGATTTGGTGAATATTTTGGTATTGGTACAAATTGGGTTAGTCAGAAAATGATTTTTATAATCAAGCTTATTTAACTTATATTGAACTTACTTATGATTTATGGTTTGGGGGAATATGTTTGGGTGGATAGTTTAATGGTCTAAGCTGATCCGTCAGATTAGTGAAAGTGATTTTATATAAATTTGTATAATGTAAAATGATGAATGTATAATATTAATTACGTTGAGGTGCGTGACAATAACTACTAATGTTTTTAAAGCCTTTTGATTTAGAACACCCCATAGAAGACACGACCCAAAGAAGACAAGAAGTAAAAAATTCAAATTATAAAATTATTTAGTTAAATTTTTTTATAATTTTTTTATGTAAATTTAAATTTATAATAAAATATAAAATTTATTTTGCTTGTTTTATTTAGGGTTTCATTTAACTAAATTGTTATTTATCAAATGTAATTACATCAAATATCTAGGGATAAAGTTATCTTATAAAGAAATGAGCTTCATCGATGTTAAAATGATGATGATTGTGGTTTATATCAATAAAATTTTAGTTGATTGAACATTAAGAAATTTGAGACATTTATCTTTTATAAATTAATAAATTATGAAAATTAAAGTATTAAAAATATTTTGAAATTAAGATTTAATGTGGATATATATAAGACATTGTAAAAACAAATGTTATGATTCTCCACTTTTATTGTACTATAACTATATTAGATTCATCCAAACTTTGGATTTATAAGGTTTCCATTTTGAGGGATGTTATCCCTCCTCGGACATGATAGATCCAATGTTAAGATGGATCTACACACTAGAGAGTACTATTAAGAAGGACACTCTAAAAGTTACAGAAGGATTAAGGTGAATGGTAATAAAGTAACAATGTTCAATGATAAAGCACATAACTTAATAATATCCCTATGATAAATAATATTTAAATTAAGTATTGATCCATCTCAATATGTTTTTTTAAGGTTATTTTTTACCCACACCTACTACCTTTTTCATCTTTTCACATCTATCAAATTAATGAACCTACCTAATGCCTATGCATCTTATTATCTATGAAACCATTACAATTCCATGAATATTCTAAATCATTTTTATCATATCATCATTGAAATCAATATATCTTATTGTTTCATGTTATATGATTGGTGAAATCAATGTAGGTACTCAATAATTGATATTGCACTCTTTCTTCATTGCCATTGTTGTAACATATCAATAGTGTAAATCTCTACTTCAACTTTGAAACTTTCTTCATTTTGATAACCTCTTAAAACATATTTATATATCTTAAAGGAATTTCATCCTCTTCATATTGAACTGTTATCTCAATAATATATGTATTCTCAATACATTATTGTTTTACTTCAACAAATGTGGTGATGAAAAATTATAAGATGATCCATTTAAAAAAAAATATGTTTCAATGAAAACCTATTATTTTTGGACATGAATAATAATAATGATGATTCTACATGAATGACGAGATGATTAAAAACTTTAACCATATAATAGCTCCTACTATCTTTAAAGTCCCCAACAAATCAAAATCTAATGAAATTGAATTTCAGAAAAAAAGAAAAGAAAATGAGGCTTATATTTGTACAAAAGTCTCCACCACTTCATTTTCATGTCTTAAGTCTCATTTTTGGATGGAAAATTGTAGGCTAGTTTTGCCTAAATTAAGAATTTTGAAAAAAATTAAGTAACCACTAGAAGGTTGGTTTTTGACATAAGCTTGATATTGATCTATGTTTATATTAATCCATTGAGGCTTCAACAACTCCCCTTAATTTTTGGAAAAAATAAAAGGGTCCCTTTAAAATTTTAAAATTCTTCCTTTTCCTTATTTTTTTTTATTATGTTTGACTTGATTCGAAACTATTGTTTTATAGTTTTTTTCTTTCTCATATATTTGGTTTTGAGGGCTTTTTATCTTTGATTTTTTTTTGTTTATTTTTCATGGGATGAGGACTTGGTGATTTTTGATGGAATGAATCCATAAGAGAGTGACTTGTTTTATAATGTTCATTGATGACTAGATTCTTAAGTTTGTTTTAATTTTGACTTGATTACTTTGTAATTTATCATTGAATATAGTCTAATATTTTTTTCATATATCATGGTAATGTTGATTGATCATCTTTTAACTTTATTTGTTTTTAGTTTGATAAAATGATTTTTTTTTAATTAAATAAACCTTTCCATATGAAAGTTCATTAAAAAAATATAATTAAAAAAAAAAATAAGTACATGCTTATTGATTGATGTATAAATGTATTAAAGTTAATGAATGGTTTAGTTATTGTAAATCAAATAATTAAAAAATATTTTTCTTTGTATTGCTTTTGTAGGAATGTTTGTTTTACTTTTAGGAAACAACAAGAATGGAGGTGGAAAGGGTTTGTGGATACAATATGCCACCAAATCATTTCAACAATGCCAGGAACGCACCATAGAAATGATTTTATCAAACAAAAAACATAAACAATCTTAATAAGAGTATTGCTTGTTCCCACTTTTATAATTTGTATTATGAACAAATTTGTTATTTTAGTTTGTTTCATTTTATTTTACATTCCAAAGAGAATACCACTTAATCGATGAAGAGAAGATATTATGGGAGTGGATATAACCAGGATATATAATCAAAGGAGTTCAATGAGATCATGTGAAAGGGAAAGAGAGAACAACCGCACTGATAGTTCACAGGATCGGTTATGCAATGCAACCAGATCATTCTCATTACAATGCACCAGATCGCAAAAGAAAAACCCTAATCTTCCACACTGAAGATGTCACCAAGATACGTGTCATGGTTTTACGGATTACAATACTAAGTTTGTGGAAAGTCGATGATCAAAGGAATGCCATATTTTGGTTGTCAAAGGAGGAGATTGTGGAAGCTAGCACACAAGGATATAATAGGTCTTGAAATGATTCGAGAAGGCAAGCGCCTAGGATTTGAGAAACCAACTCGTTTTAAATGATAGATTCTTATAAGAAGTGAAACAACTCATTAAAAAAATAGTGTCAAGGCTCATTTTAGAAGGAGGAATCAAATTTCTAAGATTGGTTTCCACGAGTCTTTAGACAGAAGGAAACAAATTTGTACAAACTTGATGACGTACCAAGTCAAATTACTTAGAACATAGTTTCAAACAACTTTGTTATTAGCTTTAAGAACTCGTTGTCTTGGATAAAATCCTATATCACCCGGTTTTGGGCCCATATTAAATAATGTATTGTTACATTGTTGAGAGGCCAGAGTGCCCAAACAATTATGAAAAGGCTAGTGTGCCTAAGAAATGTAATGTTTTGATCATTATTAACAATAAATACATCGTTGGCTATTAGATGGGCAAGGACTAAGAGTTACAGGGGGCTATGATTCCACAAGAGAGGGGGACTTAGGGACTAAGTGTTTATTTATTTTATATCACCCATTTTGTGTAATGGTAGTAAATCAGTTACGTGAGCTCTTGGGGGAAGGCCAAGAGGTTCTTGATCCCCATGAATTACAAAATCACATCTCTTGTCTATGGGAAGGGTTTTCTCATTCAAAAATTCTTTCATTCGTTTTGGTTATTCACTTACTCTTATTATCGTCCCCATTTTGGTGTTGTTGTTGGTCACCTCATGCGTTAACTCACCTGATTGTTCACTGTTCATTCTCTCTCATGGAGTCTACAATCCATTCATTCCTTCACTCACTCACCTTTTCCTCATTTTCGTGCCTTGGCTTGAGGAAGGAAGATGAACTATTGAAGAACAACCACGGTTGTTGGTTGTAGAGATTGCCGGTGTAATCCAACCACGATTTAAGGCATGCATGCCTGAAATGCTTGGCATGTGTTCAACTTTGATCACATTTGCGAGTCCTGAGAGTCCCAACATGGATATTCTGGACCAGCTACACTGGAGTCCTAGAAGGAGAAGAACTGCCAAAGGGACTGTATGGCAGAGAAGGGTGGAGGTCCATTCTCTTGGGTGGTGCAGGTTGTGTAGAAGAGAGTTGGGTACTTGGATTGTTGTGAGTGTTGGAGAAGCATGTGAGAGCTTGAGTGTTGACTAGTTTGGGAAGCCAAGTAACACTCTAGAACCATCCTTGTGGATTCATAGCCCTGGCTCAGGGGTGACATTGTTGTTGAGACTTGGAATAACAATGTCTACCGTTGGGTGGAACGTTCTTGTTCTACATCCAATTGGTGTCTTATTTTATAAAATATAAGTTCTCTTTGTTATGGTTTCCCTTCTTTTCTATTTATTTCCACTGCGTATCAAATGATTATATTTGAGATTTGTACTGATAATATGCATGCTTTCTATTTAATGTTGTGCATGGTATATTGTGAATGTATTTTATGTTGTATTATGAATCTTGATCATTGCATGTATATATTTCATGTTTATTTATTAATTTATTGTTATCAGAAATTCAAAATTAGCCAAGAGGTACGTTCTTGGTGTGGCATGCTTGACCTCTTGGAGGCTGAGTATGTTACAGTTTGGTAACAGAGAAGAATTGTAGTGGCATTTCTCAGGTTGGGTGGTTGGGGACATTACAAATTGGTATCAGAGTCGGGTTCAAACACTAGACTGTAGTGAGAATCGAGAATATTTTGTCACATATTTTATATATCTATTTGAATTTGGAGAAAAATGGTGGAAACGTTGAGTGAAATCCCCCAAATTCATGAACGGATTTGAGTTTTAATGATTCCAGGATTGTCTAATAAGTTAATGGATTCGACCTACAGATTTGCGGGGCCGAATTCGATTTAGAAGGTTGAAAAATTTGAGTTTTAATGGCCGCTATAATACTTGACAAAGTTTGGTGAAATTACCAAATCGGTGGGTGGGATTGATTCGGTGATTTGAAAACGAGGAACATCGACAGTTCATATTCATTTCAACTATTTGGGGAGTTGGAGAAAATCAACGGTCAAGATCATCTTGGCTGGGAGATCAACAACCCAGATTCATCTGTAATGTTTTAAAAAATTCTAAGTGTGGAAGTTCGCCAACAAAGATCGCCAACGGTTGATGGCTGGGGATCAAAGGGTTGGGTAAAGGGTTGAATATCAATCAAAGAAAATCTTTGATCACCAATGACCAATGGTTGGGGATCAACAAAAAACCTTCGAAGTCCCAAACTCCGGAGTAAATCTGGACAATTCGTGTTTGAGGACACGTGTTCGCAGATCAACCGATTTGGGAGTTTGACGTTCAAGGGATTTGTGGTGTAGTGGAGAGAAGTCTCCCAAAGTTATGAAGTCCTGAAGTCATGACGCATTAGGGGACGTGGCCTACTAATGTCACCTAGGGTGGCATGGACACACTTGAAACTTGCCACGTGTCACCATGTCTCGTGTTTTTCAAAGACCGTTTGTGCCAGTTAGTATGTGACACATGTCACCCATCAGATACAGACACGTGTTCATGCCTTATTTTCTGCCGTGTAGCACTCCTTGGTTCTAAGTTACCAATGAAAAATCTGGGAGTTCGCCAATTCAACATTCTAAAGGATGGAGTGTGATGAAGGAAAAATCCCTGAAGCTCCGAAGAACGGAGTAAATCCTCACCGTTGATCGAGAGAGGAAATGTGGCAGTAGATCCCATATTCATGAGACTTGGCACTCTGGAAGATTCAAGGCATAAGTAGTTGGGGTCAAGGAATCCCCAAGGCTAGATTCCATCTCAGCCATTGATTACAGTAGACACATGGCATAAGATCGAAAGGTTTAGAGACTTGGAACTCTAGAGAATTTGAGTTTCAGGTTTCTCCGAGTCGAGAAATCCTGAAGGATGGATTTAATCCCCACCGTTGATCTGGAGGTGATATGTGGAGGAAGGAGAGGGCCTCTGGTATTTCAACACTTTGGGAGATCTGGGGAGAGGTGCTTGGGAAAGCCCCAAAGGCCAGATTTGTGAAGGAAATCCTACTCATTGATTTGGACAAGATATGTGGCAACGGATCCTGCAGCCTGAAGACTTGGTACTCTGGAAGAATCGTGTGGACAGTTCGAAATTATCTAAGCCTGGAGTCTTGGAGATCCTATTCTCCCTCAATCTCAACCCTCGATCAATTTTAAACCACATGATCTCAGATATAGTAATTCTAACACAAAAAAGTGTTAGGAAGGATTTGGCTCGTAGTTTCGAGTCGTAGTCACTTGGGAAAGTGGTTTGAAGGAAAAGCCCATGAAGAATTGATTTTTGTATCGACCCAAGGATAACATGGAAGTGTTATTTATATATATTATTCATGATTTGAAGGGATCTGTAGCATTATTGACAAATATTGTTTATCATATGCTTAATTCTAACAAAATGGTCACTTGCACATTTTGCAGAATTAAGGGATTTAATCATATCAACTTAGAATGTGTATTGAATAAATGGAAGAAGGCAAGGGAGCTTCTAGCCATGATAAAGAGGCCGAAGGCTAGAATAGTAGAATTGGCAATGCAGAGACAGAATCCAATGAACGCAAGGGTCGAGGGGAGCAATAAATATTGCTAGAAACTATGAAGAGCCTGAAAATAGAAGTGCAGAGCTACAAGGAAGAAAATGAGAGGTTGATGAGAGAGAAAATTCAGATAAATGCTCGAGTGTTGCAAATCTTAAATTAGTTGCAAGGTCAATCCAATAACGACTCAAAAAAAGAGGAAGAAGGAAGGTTTCATGAAAGAAGAGATGATCATTTTAGAGTGGGTTATTATAGAAGTGCTAGCAGAGCTCACAGACACCACTCACCTCTTTACTCAACAAGAAAGTTTTATGCATCTGAATATTCCTTAAGAAGTCCAGAAGGTGTCTCCTATTATACACCAAAGAAGGAGACATGAGGTGGATAGTTTGCAAGGAGAGCTGAGGAATCTCAAGCCATCATCCTTCGATGGTGAAAGAGAAAGGGAAGTTGATGTTGAATAATGGTTGCTTGGACTCAGGAGATATTTCGAATTGCATAAATATTCTTCAAATGTAGAAGCCATAATTTCCACCTACCACTTACATGGGAAAGTTGCAATGTGGTGGGATCAACTGAAGCAAGTTGAACATATTAATGAGAATATGATCACTTGGAAGCAGTTCAAGAAGTATTTCCAGAAGGAGTACCTCTCAGAGAATTTTTATGACAAGAAAATGCAGGAGTTCTTTGAACTCAGTCTGGGAAGCATGAGTATGGAAGAGTATGAGAAGAAGTTCTTGGTGTTGTTAAAATATCTCGGGTTTATAAACGATGAAAAGGTGAAAATACCGAGGTTTTTGAGTGGAATGTCAACCTTTTATAAAGAAAAGATTTGGTATGATGAGCCCAATACCTTGACTGAGGCCATCAGAAAAGACAAGTACTTGTATGAGAAAGTCCAGGGAAGAGAGTCCATGCAGAAATCTTGGAAGGATAAGAAGAAGGAGAAGTCTGATCTGAGGAAGAAGGGATTCAAACCTCCTTTCAATAGAAATGAGCCTAATAAAAATCAACAAGACCAATATGCTAAGGATGATTCCAAGAAAGAAGACTCCTTGGGAAAAAGAGGAAGGCAACCAATCCAATGTTGGGGATGAAAAGAATATCACATGTACAAGGATTTCCCACACAGAAAGGACAGAGTCAATACTATGCACAACATCCAAGAGGCTACAATAGTCGAAGACATGGAAAGGATTTATGCAGCCTTGGATGATCGAAAAGAAAAATACTAATCCAACATGATCAAGGTTGAAGGTAAGATCATAAATCAACATGTTGTTATTTTAACTGATTCAAGAGAAAGTCATTGTTACATTGATCCTAAGGAAGTGAATATATTACATTTGAAGAAAAGTAAGCTTGGGAAATCAAGTTTGGTTCATCTAGCCACTGGAACCAAAAGGAGAATTCATGATATGGTTAGAAGTTGTTCCATAAGACTTAATGGTGTGAATATTAGTGTTGATATAAATATCACACCATTGGGGTCTTGTGATATTATAATTGGAATGGATTGGTTGGACAAGCATCATGTTTTCCTAGACTTTCATAAAAGGACATTTTCATGTCTTGATGGAGATAAAAAATAGAGAACTGTGAAAGGAGTTCTAAGACCAATATCTATAAGGGAGATTTTAGCCTTACAGTTGAAGAGATGTTTCATAAAAGGATGTCAATTGTATACAAACCATGTGGAGGATCCAGAAAAGACAAAGGGGCCAAGCCTTGAATATTTCTCAATGCTACAAGAATTAGAGGATATATTCCAAGAAATACTAGGGTTTCCACCAAAAAGGGAAATATATTTCTCTATTGATCTAGTGCCATGAGCTGCCTTGGTTAAAAGAATGATCACACCAAAGTTAAAAGAATTACAAATGCAGTTGGAGGAATTGTTGAAGAAACGGTACATACGACCAAGTGTTTCACCTTAGGGAGCACCAATACTCTTTGTCAAAAAGAAAGATGGAACCTTGAGGCTGTGTATTGACTTTTGATAGTTGAATATGTCTACTATAAATAACAAGTATCCTGTACCTAGAATTGATGACCTCTTTGATAAGCTAAGTATCCTCTACCCTAGAGAATTTTTCTTGGTAAATTCATCTTTAAAAACTTTTGGGTTGCAGATGTCACAGGCCTGTGCATTTTCACAGTGCGATGTTGTCACAGGCTGGCTATAGGGACACCTGTGGCGATCCTAGATCGTCACAGGCCCCTATATAGGGCAACTGCGACAACATCTGCACATGGGTACCCCCAAAAAATTAACCTAAAAGTCTATTTTTAACCAATGAAAATCAAATTTTAATCCATGGAAAGATGAAGGAAATGAATATTACCTTTTCTGTGGAGACGATTTGTCGAATGATCATTCATGCACTCCGCAATCCACAGTTGAAAATCGAGGTAAAAAGGGGGTTTGGAGCAATGTTTGGATGAAGTTACAAATGAAATAGTGAAATATGGTTTTTACCCATTTTATTGATTTTTTACTTTTTCATTTGTATTTTATATTATTTTATATGGTTCATCTAAACCCTAAAGTTTGAACAACTTTACAAGTGGTTGATTTTTGTAGATAAAAAGTCTAGAAGTGAAACGTTGGAACAAGGATATGCTTTTTGGTTTGTTTTTATACATTTGTCACATGTACAGATCATTTTAGGGGTTTTTATGAAAAAACTTCGAGCAGAGTCTTAATTCTTTCTGACGCTCGTGAAATCATGATAATGTAATCGAGTAGTCTTTTGCCATTTTTTTGAACTCGTAATGGTGACACGAAAAATGAAGCCTATGGAGTATCCTTTAAGCTCTTTTCACGCTCCATAAAAATGAAAAGATTGCCGAGCGACCTTGTTCTTTTCATGCTCGTAAAAGTATTTGAAGAAAACATCTGACGAGTAGTAGGTTATCACTTTTTAGGTCTCATTGGATTAATTTACGAAAAAGTACCTGATGAAGTTCTCTTTAAGTGTTTTTCAGACTCTCTAAACATGAAAAACCTTTGATTTTTCTCTCTTTGGACTCATTAAACAAACATCGAAATACCCATATGGGATTGAGCCACTCCTTATTAGGGTTCGTTAAACAGACTCTGAGGGACTCGTCCGAAGGATGAACTTACATCAACAAGCATATGTTATCCTCCTCAAGCTTGCGTAAAAATAAAGAGGTACTTGCCAGAAATGGTGGGGGGAAATTGGGAAAGGAATGTGTCTCCGTATTTGTGTTAGTGGAAGTAATAGTATCTCTTGATCATGACACCCCCTTTCATCATTGTATCTGGGTTGGGAAATCCATTTGTCTCTTGTTTGACCATCCACAAATTTATATGTTTGGTCCTCCTTGAGTCAATGCTTCCAAGGACATTTCCATGTCATTCATATGTTCAAGAGGAGTCCAACCTTAATAATCCTTCTATTGAGTCATCCATCTGCAGTTATAAATTTCTACCATATCAACCTTCCCTGAGTCAGTTTCAAATCACTTCACACTCTAATCTACTTCAAATCTATTACTTATCTTGTGTCATTGATGGGGAATACTTTAAGGCCCTCCTATGATGAGTCTTTTCCTGTCGAATTCAACTCATTATCCAAGAACAAGACTTAGAGATCATTTAGTACCTTAGAGCTTGCATGCCTCAATGGTAGGTCTCTTCGCTTCCAATAGTGGGTTCACATCATTGACCCCTGATTGGGAGATTCCATCAAGTGTTCGACTTCAACTCATTTATTCAAATTCGTTGGATTGTACTAAGGTACTATTGAGAACTCAATGCACCCTAAAAATTCCATGTCAAATTTTACTTTTTGGGTACCACTTGATCCTTTTGCACTATCTGATTCGTCTTCATTGTGAAAAAATGTTGCATTTGCTTACAATTTTTGAATCTCATTAAGTCTTTAAAACATTTGCTTCAATTTGTGAAAACCCATAACTTAAAATACTAACATTTAAATAGAGAATCAATAGCCAAAAATTTCCTCAATGGGCTCAAAGATTCGACATTGGGAAGAATTAAAGAGAAAGAAAATCACTCGAGAAAACCATAGTCGCCGAACGTCGATATTCATCGACATCGGAGAAATGAATTTTTCTTTCACGACAAGCACTACCCAAGGATATCACCGATAGCTGATCCCAGAAGCACTTCAGCATTGACGACCCCCAGGTTTAGTTTTAACACACACATCTCTTGAAAAACACGACTTCGATTGATGTACACGATCAAACCACCTGTCTTCATCTGCCACATGTCTTTTCTAGATTGGATAAGCATACGATCTAGTCTTCCCTTGAGTTGTTATCTGTTCTTGAGGCCCAAGATGCACCCCGAGTTAGTTTTTCCACGTTAGCACCATACGATGAAATCGATCTACGCCGGAGGTTTTTTTAGAGAAAAATATCAACGAAAACATCCATTTCACATCGTCGATCTCTGACTTTCCCACTAGGAAAGCAACACAATGGGACGTTTTAGTGCTAGATATGTTTAGATTCGACGTATTTAAGGGACTAATTAATTCCAAATCTCGCATTAGTTTCTAATTTGTGCGTGAATTAAAAGGATCATTTGAATTTATCGATACAACACATCACCCTCTGCGCCTGTGCTGTCAACCCACAATGAATTGAACTACAAAGATTCTGTGAAATATTTAGTTTTATTTTCACTCATAACCTGAATTAATTGGTTGAAGAAACATGATAGGTTCTTCCCCGTTTAAATTATTTAGAGTTGTTTATAAACAATATCATCATGTGCAAAGGATTTCAGAGCACCTATAGGAGCGAGACAAGCAATTCAAAAAAATCTTGCAATATCCCATGAGTATTAAACAATAGGTTTAACAAGCGTTATAGGTATGTACCCGTCTATGGATTTTTTACGCTTCACTTCACACATTTTGTTTATCTGATGTTACCCTGTACGCATGCCTAAAGGATTGATTTCAGTCACAGGAAAAATTCCTCCAAAGAAACCAAGTACTAGGAAATCGCCGAGGGTGCCCAAGACGAGAGAACCAAAAGCAGGAGAAGGCTCATCCCCAGGACCAACAAAGAAATTAAAATTCACTCCAAGGCTGGAACCAGTCATTAGGACACCCACCAAGAAGATTTTCACTCAGTCCTCGACCTTTGGAGACACAAAGTCAAGAATAGGGACCAGGACAGAACTCCTGCACTGGGGAGAACTCTTCCAGAAGATCAAGCGGGAAGAATTCCCTGAATGTACCCCTCACAATGACCCCAATATGCGAAAGCTCGATGATGAAGTTTTTCTGAATATCTGAATATCATACCTTCACATGGTAGCGAGTATAACTCTAGTATTCCCCTGTATATAACTCCTAAAGTGGCTTATCGACCACACTGACACATAAATATGTTTGATTAATGACGAAAGTGGCAAGTGTGTCGGGGTCTTTCTTCTAGTGGAGGTGCAGAATTACTACAAGCTCAGAGACCTGGAGGAGCGACTGAACATTGATTTTGTTATAATCTTCTATGGGAAACATGCCACCAGCTAGGTGATGGCTTCATGGTGGAGGGAAGATAAAAAGTACACCAATTGGACCTTTGCCTAGAACCCGACGACCAACTTGAGAGAATCATATATCTACCTAATGGCCCTCATTTGTTAGTTGCATGGGGAGAAGGATTGTTCCAGGTTTTCAGAGGCATGGATGCCTCTATCTTACACTGTAGCCATCTTGGGGAGGGGTTTTAACTGGGGTGCCATCATTTCAAGGTAGTTGAGCATTTGCATTCAATAGGCCCAGACACTGAAAGAAGGAGAAACCCCATCCTTCTACATGGCTTCTTATTTATTGGACATCATCTGGGCCAAAAATTTATTTTTCGGAATGAAATTAAGCTAGCATGCCTTAGAACTCCCGGTCCATGTTTACTTCGACGACTTATGGGAAAAAAAGTACAAGAAATCATACTCCCTCATCTGCGATCAATTCATCACGCGCATTCATTTTTTTCTTTTCAAGAAAGAGTGCCCAAGACTATCGGCTATGGCCAAAAAGGTGATATCAAAGGTAGGTCACTGGTACCTGGATGATGACAATACCTACATCAGGGTTTTCAGAGCCACCAAAGCACCACACATTTTTACCTGTGTATGTTCCTGATCGACTAGTAGTAGGGGAAATCTATTACCAGACCATCCTACAAGGTTATAATGCCACTCTGGTAAAATATAAGAAGAAGGTGTTCATACCTTATGGATTCCATATAGCTTTCTAGATAGTAAAAGACATCGCTCAAGACAATATGGAAGGACTGAATCAATTAGAGTTCTAATTCCAGACCAATCTCTTTCGCAAACATGACCCAAAGGGTCTAGTCTTGAAGCATGCATCCCAAGTATCATCATGCTGGCCCTACGCCCATGAAAAATTTGAAGATGAGGTCTTCACTGAAAATGCTCAAGACTAGGACGAGGTGGTGGAAAGGATGGCCGATCCTAAGATGACCAGGTTCAAGTCCATGAGCCTAGATGAACAAGTGAAAACCCTGGAAAAATCAGCTCAAGGGGCCCCCAGTGATAGAGAAGAAAAGATAGCATCCGAAGCAGCTGAAGCAGCAGAAGCCCCCTTGATAGCACCAAAGCAAGGCATAGATATCCCTTTGGCACAAGACATGTGAGAAAGGGGACTTCTCATGTTAGAACGGGGGCATTGAGTGCTTGATCAACTACAAGATGACCTATACCTATTAGAAACGATAGGATCCAACCTAGACAAAAGCTAGGTGGGTACAAGCAACCTTGAATTTATAGATATTGATGAAATTTTTAGGTTGGATGACCTTGAATTCACAACGCCACCAGCTGGATCGTTGACAGGTGTGGTGACTTAACTAGAAATGGTCCGAGTATCAGTGGAAACAAGTGTATCAAATCCCTTGAGTGAGTTTATAAAGATATATGACAATGCTGAAAGCCCAAAATCATATCTCGGGACCCATGTTCACATCGAAGAAGAAAAGGGACCTCAAAAGACATCTTCTCCTGTCCCCAAGGTCCAAATACTCGAGGTCCTGCAAAAAGAAAATGAAGTTGACGGTGTCCGAGACACAAAAATGCCCGATGCATCAGAGTATCAAGCAGACAGTCCGAAAAACATGCTAGGGTTGGATGAGCCAGAGAAAGGAGCACTGCAACAGGAAATCGACATTTCAACGACCGATGAACAAGTAAGTATTGAGTCTATACCTGACACCTCTATTTAAATCAATAATCAAACACTCAATGAGCGACAGATAGAGGCCAGACCTTTGGAGCCTAACGAGACAATTCAAGACCCCAATCTTGAACAAGTACATACCACTGAAAGTTTGGTAAATACGCTCACATGGGGGGGATCAACAGATTCCCGAACCTGTGGATGAGGTAGCCGACATACATGTTCTATATTATGATAAAAAAAGGAAGGCTATCATCCAATAGATCACCAAGAAAAGGAGGATTACTTTAGATCACTCCATCCTCATCACTACAGAGAAAGAATTGATAAGCACAAAATATGCTAGAACATCCGAGCTTATCGGCATAGGGAGAATGATCTCACATGCCACCCTAGACAGAGATAAAAGAGATGAAAAGGGGTTGGCCACCTCCTTGAGAGAACTAGAAAATTTGCGCCACTTGGCTAAGTACTATTAGGACACCACATAGGTTGCAGTGTACCTAAGGAGCAAATTCCAGGAGGCCTATAGAAAGTTCACAGATGAGCGACACTTATTCACCGCAAGAATAATTGAACTTCAGGATGATACTCTCATGGCACTCGCGACGTGAAAGTATATGGAGCGATTGTATGAAAAATCACAACAATCCGTGGAGAGAGTCGACTACATTGGTGCAGTCCAATAGGGCGAAGTGCGAGAAACAATGGATTAATATCAATAGGGTGATGAAAGATATCGGACTTCCCGAGTTCAACACACCTGATGACTTTGTCAACTTGCACGACATAGTTGAATCGCACACCAAGAAATATGCATCATGGGCTGAAAGACTGGAAAAGGTGACAGATACAGCGCCAGGTCAGGTACGACAATTTATGGAACACCCAATCAAAGTTCGGGCTATGATACAACAATTAAGTGTCAGTCTGGTCAAGTATTGGGACCATGCAGTAGAGATTAGAGAAATTTACGCAGCCTCGATGGAACACCATAGGTTTCCATACACTCACACCTGTGAGGATTTGTTCATCAATTGGTCAGAATACGAGAAGAATCACTTGTTTAAAGTGATACCTTGAGATAACTCCTAGACAAACTGATAGGATAATGCCACGTGGTGATTTTTTTTTTACTTATCTTCACTTCAACGTTATTTTAGTTAAATTTATGTTATAAATAAGAGCATCGACCAAGTAGTTAGAGGTCGATGGTTGTTGCAAGAATCTCTCTCTTCTGGTTTTGTTAAGAATTATTTTGGAGCTGCCTTTAATTGAGAAGTCCTTCTGGACTAGAGACAAAGTTATATTTTCATCAAATGCATGTATGATTGGGCATGGAGAAGAACTATTTTCTATCTTGTCTCATGAATGGATGCTATAACGAGTAAGAGATATTAAATCTATCGATAAGTTATTTGATGCAATGATTTTACAATTCTTTTGTTTAATGATGAAGATGAATTGTTGTGTTATTATGTGATGTATGATTAGATTTAAGTGAATTATTTTACTTGCCATTATTTTATCACATGCACTTTTTCTTTCTATTAATTAGTATCTTAGACAGAATTCAGATTAATCACACGGTTAACATATTAGTACTAGGCCTGTGGTAGACGATTGTTGTCTGCATGCTTGAGCAAGAGGTTATCCCAAGCTCAACCTATTCTCCAATATTTAGAACATTTTCCCATTTTGTTGCTAAGTTGGTTTATACCAGCTTCCATATTGTATCGGTCCCACATAAGAGAAAATACAAAAAGAGAAAGTCCAAACTGAAGGAGACACCTTCGCAAGAAAACGTAAATCCCATCGATTAATTGGTTAGATTGCAAGATATGGAGAACCATTCCACTATTGAATGCTGTAGAGTATAATTGGGCCTTAGTGCCAGGTTTGGTTCCTAGTGTTGAGTAAAGGGATCTAGGACCCATCAACAGAATTGGCGCTAGAAGGAGGGCCTAAAGAATGAATGGCTGAATACATATTCCATATAATATTTCAAACAGAATGTAGATTAAAAAAAAATCCACATGCATGGCTAGTCATTCCCAAGACAACCCACACACACTGAGTTCTCTTGAAATGAGTAACTCACCCTAGCCCGAGGAAGAAAGATTTTTCCTTGACATACCTTATGCTCTCCCTCACGAGGAATTAAATCAATTCATAAGAATCACTAGAGGATATGCTTGACAGATTGGTGCACTGTCTTTAGCTCCGATACTTCCTCGAAGACAAAAAATATCCAAACTAGTGTTCGACATCCCCGACCAGGTTTTTGGGCACACAGTAGAAGACATAATAGATTTCACGATCACTGAAATCGAACATCCTCTTAATATAATCCCTAAAACGCTAGCCGACGACGTCTTTGAACTAGATGATTTTTCGGAGGAAGAGGAATTTAACTCAGAATCCAAAGATATGGAAGACAACAATGACCGTGATGAATAAAGGGGAAACCCACCAGAGAAAAATCAAACTTGGTTGGCCAGAGATGCTTTGGCCATCTCGGGGCAAGTTCATAACCTTCCCCAACATCCAAAGAAGTTACTTCCTATGTTTGATCCCAAGACCTCAGGATTGCCTGAAGATCATATCAAGAAATTCATACTGGCTTTCAAACAGATGAATGTCTAGCATGAAGACATAGTTTGTAGGTTGTTCCCCTAAAATTTTTAGAACTCAACTTCCACATGGTATTTTAACTTGCTTGTACGATCCATAACCAGTTGGACAAAGTTTCAAAAGGATTTTCTACATAAATTTGTCGAGGAAACCACTATAGGAGATTTGATGGCTGGATTGTTCGCCACCACCATGAGTTCAAAGGAGAAGGTTAAAGATTTCAATCCAAGATTCACAACTATCTTGAACAAATTCCAGCCTGAAGCTAAACCAACTCCGGATTTGCAAATCGAAGTATATGCTAACGCCCTCCTAGCTTCTATTTCCATGTTTGTGAATATGATTGCCAAACAAACCCTAGCTGAGAATTTTGAAGAAGCCAAAATGATAGAGTTCCAAATGAAGGGATGTAAGGAAGTTCATGTCTCATGAGTTAAAAAATAAGTCCAACCTCCTCCCAGGAGAGGACTCCTTTTGACTAGACTGCCAGGGAAGCAAGAAGAACAAGCTCTCGAAAAGGGTAATGGAGATATAGAAAACCTACAACAGATGGTTAATAAATTATCAAACGAGATCATAGACATGAAGAAAAATGTAGGGGAAGGAAACCAAGGCCAAAGGCCCTATAATCCTTTCTTTAAAAGAAACCCGCCATTCAAATAAATTGAACCTTCCCCAACTAACTTAAATATCGATCTGGGAAGGGAAATATAGCATCTGATTTATTCTGTACTTATCACTAGGAAAAACACTCTGAATGAGACTTCCCTCAATGGGTTCATGCCATGAATTTGATGGCCAATTGGTTTCTAGATGAAGTCTCCCTAACCAAACAACCAAGCAATTTAGTTGTGAATGTTGTTGATCAGGAAGATATTGATCCACCTGAAGATACATCCATTTTGATATGGGATCCTGACCTAATCATGCCTTCCAACGACTTATTTGAGTTTTAAGAACCACCCACAAAGATATCGATTGTGCAAACACGAAGTAAGGGTCCACCTGTATCAAAAGATCCTACTACTACACAAACATTGGGGGGGAGGGGGGTCAACTCCCGATCACCCAAAAACACATTTTTCTCCTCGTAAGAACCCTATAAGAAAAACCATATCTGAGAATCTCCCAAACTAGATTACAACGTAGTTGAAGATTTGAAGAAGTTGAAGGCTAATATATCGGTTATGGACATATGTATAATCCATCAGCAAAAAGACTTTCTACTACAAGATTTGAAATCAGTAGAAAAACCTATGAAAAACAATGAATAAGAAAGAAATCTAACTCCCATAGATCTAGTAAATAAACCAATGATAAATGCTTGCTCGAAAGATAAGAAGGGAAAACCTTTTGTCCCATCGTTCATTTTAACGTTTGAAGTTTTCAATAGGAACCTCCACAATTGTTTAGTCGATTCAGGAGCATCTTCCAATGTTATTCCCTTGTCTATTTGCAAAAAGTTAAATGTCGTTCCTCTAAAAAATGATAAGCATGTAATACAACTAGACAGAACCCAGGTCAAAGCCATGGGGGAACTCAAAGATGTAATGATCAGAATAGTGACACATCCTAAGTTTTTGCAAGTGATTGACATCATTGTAGTAGATATCCCATAAGCTTATGGGTTACTACTAAGACGATATTGGTCTGAGATGTTAAAGGGATATTTTAGTACAGATTGGGCACACCTTTGGCTACCACTGAAGGGATAGAAAAATATGATCATAATTGATAGGGAAAGGTATTTGAAACATGTTGTCATTGACTTAGAAACCCTAAATGAGCCATCATCAATAGATTTCCCTGTGCTAGGAAATTATTCTTGCGATTCCTACTTTGGGAACTTCTCCCCTATCTCATCTGATGTCCCTCTCACTAAAAAATCTGAAATGTTTTTTCAAGGGAAATCACCGATACTGATAGAGGAAACCCTCTTATGTCAAGAACCTGTGCTAGGAATCAACAGAAAAAATGTAGTGGAGAAAGGTCTGTGATGTCGAGGTGACTTCGTTGGGGCTCTGGACACTCGCTGAAAGTGGAGAAACACCGTAGCAAGTGAGTAACAGTAACATGCCATTGAATGATTTACTAGATTTTCATAAAAGAGAGAATGAGTCAGGGTTGCAGGAAACAAAGGTAGAATAATGTTAAGAACCTGAATAGATCTACAAGACTGAATACAAAATATCACAATAGATCCAAAGAGCAATATAGAAGAACAATATGTAAAATCTCTTTTATTACTATCAAACCCTTAGGGTAGGGAAACACCATACAATGTATCCTATTATGGAAGGGATCCTCTCCTGTTCACTTGCCTCTTCGAGGGGGCATCCTCCTATTGAGCTATTGCTCCAAATACAATACTTCTCTTCATATCTCATTACATTGCTTGAACCCCTTTATATAGTGCTACCATCACCTAAGAACATTCTAGAGAAGGAATCTTCTAGAAGTAGAAACTTCTAAGAAGTCCTCTTACATTTATTATATCTAATTACCCATTTATTATATCTAACTACCATAGTGAGCCTTATTTAATAATATAGTGGAGCTAGTCTGTAGCGCCCCTTTTCTGCTACTAAGGTTTAATCGCTCTTAAAAGAAGACTATAACACCACTTTGTACATAACTCATACATATGTTATTTAACCCACATGCATTTAAACCATAAACACATTCAACACAGAGTATTCATATGAATTACTGCCATAATCAACAAGCAATTAGCTTTTCATATTAATTCATATATACAACGGAAAACATGATACATAAGAAGCATAGTCATGCAAAACATGATTAAAGCATAATCAAATACTTATCTTTATCAATGGTAGATTCCACCAACCAAGTGTAGGCCTTCCACGAACCTCCCAACCTTAGACCACACTACTCATCAGCTCAGCAGTGGGTCACCCCCGAGCTGGGACTAAGCTCCACCCCAAGACAAGGAATTCTAGGCTAGACTAAGGTTACAAGGAAAACAACACATACAATATGGAAGGGTTCTTCCCAAGATGCCATCTTACGCCCACTACTACCAGACTCTCATTCCCCACATGCATGTTTCGCCCGAGAGTATACACCTTCACAAGCACAGTTCGTCGGTGCTAACCTCCCTCTCTGGGTCTCGGCAATAGGCCGGATCAGGAAGTCTCAGAGCTTGAAGCTGGTGTTGGACACTGTCTAGAGGGAACCACTTCCCAGCAAACTCTCTCACCTGGAAGGACTTGCTCGCAGGCCTGACAACCTGCCTCTTCTAACCACAGCCACCTCCCTCTCCTGGAGCGAGGGCATTCACAGGCTCAATTACCACCTGCACTGGACAACAAATCATGCGCAGTCCATCTCTGCATGACCACTATAGTCAACCGGGAATACATACTTAGACTTCTCAAACAAACTCAGCAATGGCGGCAAGGTCTCACGGTGTTGATTTTTGGAATTGTGTGACAAGCAATTTCCGCAGGGAATTACACAGACTCTCTGGTGCAGAACGAGGAGGATGAACCGAGCTTATCAGAAAGTGAACATAGTCTTCTCGGCTTTTAGAACAGAGGGTGTACAAGTATTTGCAGAGACAAACACAAGCTTTTTCCCCATTTCAGAATTGCACGAGGGTCTCTTGCAGAGGTCACACGGTTCATGCTCAGGACAGTCTAGGGTTGAATGGAGGAGGAGGAACCCCCAACACGGCTCGTCTCAGCCTTTTATTGCATGCGCCGGGGTTGACACTTGTCACCCATGCGACAACATGCATTCCTCCCATCATTTGGATAATCACCTGTTCTTCCAAAAGGACTTAGGTTAAAACATATAATGCACATATCTTTTGGAATAATATTAAAATATTATTCCCAGGCTTAAGCCCCCTAGGCTTAGCCCCTAGGCTCAACACTTAGCCCCTTTTCCCACCTTCAGCCCCTAATTCCTTGTCCACTCTGTGTATGCTTAGTCCCCCTTCACTCATTCATCGTGGTCGGTCTGCACATGGCGGTGTTTATATTTTATTAATTGTTCTGCTTGATTACATTTACAACAACAAGCTCCTGGCCTTCAACACTTAGGCTCCCTGGCCTAACAAACACATAAGTCTCTAGCTTATAAGAACTTGGCTCACTAGCCTATAAAACATAATCACAATTCCTTTCAGAAGTTGGTTTACAATGGGGCTCGGCCTTGGGGACACTACAATCCCCCTCCCCTTATTTTTGCACTGTCCTTAGTGCAAATTTACACAGCATCTACAATCTTTTCAAAAATTTTCAAAAAGATGCAGGTACTCTGCCCGCATAACATCTGCATGCTCCCATGTCGCG
>SNQJ01S0022379.1:19691-58609 GCA_010110895.2 Picea sitchensis | reverse complement strand
ACAAATAAAGGTTAAAAAAACCCATAGGCAGACCTAAAAGCATCAACTAAATAATTTAAAATGCAAGGGTAAAGAGGATCTGATTTAAAAACCAGTTAAGTTCTCCCCCAACTTTTGCATCAACTGATCCTGAAGGAGGAACAAAGAGTTTTCTTTCACCTAGTAAGTCACCATTTTTTAAGCACTCAACACACCCTAAAAAGTCAGTCAAATTATACTTTTTGGGTACCGCTTGATCTTTTTGCAATGTCTCATTCATCTTCGTTGTGAAAAAATGTTGCGTTTTCTTACCATTTTTGAATCACATTAAGTCTCTAAAGAGTTCTATTTAATAAATGAAAACCCATAACTTAAAACACTAACATTTAAATAGAGAATCAACAACCAAAACATTTCCCCTACACGTTCAAAGATTCGACATCGGGAAGAGTTAAAGATGAAAGAAAATCACTTGAGAAAACCACAGCCACTGAACATCGTTCTTCATCAGCATCGACAAAAGGAAGTTTTCTTTTGTGACAATCATTACCCAAGGATATCTCCCATAGCCGATACCTAAAGCAATTCGGCATTGACGACCCCCAGGTTTATGTTTAACAAGCGCATCTCTTGAAAACCCCGATTCTGATTGATATACATGATCAAACCACCTGTCCTCATATGCCATGTGTATTTTCTAGATTGAATAAGCATACGATCTAGTCTTCACTTGAGTCGTTATCAGTTCCCAAGGCCCAAGTCACACCCCGAGTTAGTTTTACCACGTTAGCATCGTACGTTGAAATCGATTGGCACCGGAGGTTTTTTTACAGAAAAATATCAATGAAAACATTCATCGCACATCGCTGATCTCCGACCTTCCCACTAGGAAAGTGACATCATGGGATGTTTTAGCATTAGATATGTTTAGATTCGATGCATATAAGGGACTAATTAATTCCAAATCTTGCATTAGTTTCTAATTCATGCGTGAATCAAAAGAACTGTTTGAATTTACCGATACAAGACATCACCCTCCGTGCCTCTGCTGTCAACCCACGATGAATTGAACTACAAAGATTCTGTGGCATATTTCATTTGATTTTCACTCATAACCCAAATTAATTGGTTGAAGCGAAACTATAGGTTCTTCCCCATTTAAATTCTTTAGAGCTTTTTGTAAACGATATCATCGTGCACAAAGGAGTTTAGAGCACTCAGAGGAGCGAGAGATGCAATTTGAAAAATTCTTCCAATATCCCGTGAGTATTAAACAACATGTTTAGTAGGCGTTACAGGTATGTACTAGTATGTGTATTTTTTACACTTCACTTCACACATTTTGTTTATCCAGTGTTACCCTGTACGCATGCCTAAGGGATTGATTTTGGTCATAGGAAAAAATCCTCCAAAGAAACCAAGTTCTAGGCGATCACTAAGGGCACCCAAGCCAAGAGAAACATAAGCAGGAGAACGATTGTCCCCAGGACCAGAAAAGAAATTAGAATTCACTCCAAGGCCAAAACCAGTCATCAAAACATCCACCAAGAAGATTTTCACTTAGCCCCTAGCCTTTGGAGACATAGAGGAAAGCATAGGGACCAAGACATTACTCCCACAATAGGGATAAATCTTCCAAAAGATTAAGTGGGAAGAATTTCCTGAATGTACCTCGCACAACGATCTCGATATGAGAAAGCTCGACGATGAAGTTTTTTCGAATATCTGAAGAGCATACCTGCACATGGTAGCGAGAAAAAATCCAGTATTCCCCTACATAGAAATGCTAAAGTGGCTTATCGACCACACTGACACACAAATATGTTTGATTAATGACGACAATGGTGAGTGTGTCGGGATCTTTCTTCCAGTGGAGGTGCAAAATTACTAGAAGCTCAGAGACCCGAAGAATGGGCTGAACACCAATTTTGTTATAAGCTTCTATGAGAAACACGACACCAGCTGGGTGATGGATTCATGGTGGAGAGAAGATAAAAAGTACACCAATCAGACCTCTGTCTGATACCCGATGGACAACTTGAGAGAACCATATATCTACCTAATGGCCCTCATTTGTCGGTTGTGTGTGGAGAAGGATTGTTCCAGGTTTTCAGAGTCATGGATGCCTCTAGCTTACACTGTAGCCATCTCGGGGAGGGGTTTTAGTTGGGGTTCCATCATTTCAAAGAAGCTGATCATTTGCATTCAATAGGACTAGATGTCGAAAGAAGGAGAAACCCCATCCTTCTACATGGCTTCTTATTTATTGGACATCATCTGCGCCATAAATTTCTTTGTTGGAATGAACTTAAGTTGGCATGACTTATAACTCTCGATCCTCATTTACTTCAACGTCCTATGGTAAAACATGTACAATAAATCATACTCCATCATCTGTGATGAATTCATCGTGCACATCCATTTTTTGATTTTCAAGAAAGAGTGCCCAAGACTGTCGGCTGCGACCAAAAATATGATATCAAAGGTAGGTCACTGGTACCTGAATGAGTGCGATACCTACATCAAGGTTTTCAGAGCCACTATAGAACCACACCTTTTACCTGTGTATGTTCCTGATCAGTTAGTAGTTGGGGAAATCTGTTACCAGACCATCCCACAAGGTTACAATGCCACTCTGGTAAAAGATAAGAAGCGAGTGTTCATACCTTATGGATTCCATCTAGGTTTCTACACAGTAAAAGACACCGCTCAAGACAAGCTAGAAGGACTGAGTCAATTAGAGTTCTGATTCCACATCGATCACTTTCACAAACATGACCCAAAGGGTCTAGTCTTGAAGAACGCATCACAGGTATCGTCATGCTGGCACTACGACCATGAAAAATTTGAGGATAATGTTTTCACCGAAAATTCTCATGACTGGGATGAGGTGGTGGCAAGGATGGATGATCCTAAGATGACCAGGTTCAAGACCATGATCCTGAATGAACAAGAGAAAACCCTAGAACAATCATATCAAGGGGCCCTTAGGGCCAGAGAAGAAAGGATATCATCCGAAGCAGTCGAAGCATCATAAGCCCCCTTGATAGCCCCAAAGCAAGGCATAAATATCCATTTGACACAGGACGCACGAGAACGGGGACTTCTTATGTTAGAACGGGTGCATCGGGTGCTTGATCAACTACAAGATGACCTAGATGTATTAGAAACAATAGGATCCCTTGCCAATAACCCAGACAGAAGCCAGGTGGGTACAAGCGGCCCTGAATTTATATATATTGATGAAATTGTCAGGTTGGATGAACTTGAATTCACAACGCCACCAGTTGGATCACTAACAAGTGTGGTGACTTAGCCAGAAATGGTCTGGGTATTAGTGGAAACAAGAACATCAAGCCCCTTGAGTGAGTTTATAAAGATATATGATGATGATGAAAGCCCATAAGCATCTTTCGGGACCCCTATGCATATCGAAGAAGAAAAGGGACTTGAGAAGACATCTTATCCTGTGCCTGATGTCCAAATCCCGGAGGTCCGACAAAAATAAAAGGAAGTTAAGGGTGTCCAAGACACAAAAATGCTTGATGCATCAAAGTCTCAAGCAGATAGTCTCAAAAACCAGCCATGGTCGGACGAGCTAGAGAAAGGATCACTGCAACAGGAAATCAACTTTTCAATGACTAATGAACAATTAAGTATAGATTATATCCCAAACAATGCTATTTCAATCAGTAATCAAACACCTGATGAGAGACAGAGAGAGGCCGGGCCTTCAGAGTCTAACGAGACAGTTGAAGAACCCAATCTTGAACAAGTACATACCACCAAGAGTCTAGGAAATACACTCACATGGAGGGATATTCCTGAACTTGTGGATGAGGTAGTCGACATACAATCTATAGCTTATGATCAGAAAAGGAAGGCTATCGTCTAGTGGACCACCAAGAAAAGGAGGATTACTTTAGATCGATCCATCCTCATCACTACAGAGGAAAATTGGATAAAAAAAGAATATGCTAGAACATTTGAGCTTATTGGCGTAGGGAAAGCGATCTCAGACACCACACTAGACAGAGCTAAAAGAGATGAAAAGGGGTTGGCTTCTATCCTGATAGAACTAGAACATTTGTGCCACCTGGCTAAGTACTATCAGGACACCACACAGGTCGCGATGTACCTAAGGAGCGAATTCAAGTAGGCCTATAGAAAGTTCACATGCGAGCGACACTTATTCACCAAAATAATATTTGAGCTTTAGGAAAATACTCTCATGGAAGTCACGACATGCAAGGATATGGAGAGGTGGTACGAAAAAACACATCAAGCAGTGGAGATATTTGACTACATTGGCGCAGTCCAACAGGGCCAAGTGTGAGAAACACTGGATTAAGATCAATCGGGGGATGAAATATATCATACTTCTTGAGTTCGACACACCCAATGACTTTGTCTACTTGCACAACATAGTACACCAAGAAAGATGCATCACAGGCCAAAAGACTTTCAAAGGTGATATACATAGCGCCGGGTTAGTTATGACAATTTATGGAACACGCGATCAAATCTCGGGCTATGCTACAACAGTTAAGTTCCATTTTGATCGAGTATCAGGTACATGCAGTGGAGATCAAAGAAACTTACGCAGCCCCAATGGAACAACACAGGTTTCCATACGATCACATCTATGAGGAGTTGTTCATCAATTGGTCAGAATATGAGAAGAATCACCCATTTAAAGTGATACCTTGAGATAACTCCTAGACAAATTGATAGGAGAACGCCACCTGGAGAATTTTATTTTACTTATCTTCACTTAGCCATTATTGTGGTTGAATTTTATGTTATAAATAAGAGCATCAACCAAGTAGTTAGAGGCCGATGTTTGTTGCAAGAAACTCTCATTTCTGGTTTTGTTAAGAATTATTTTGGAGCTGCCTTTAATTGAGAAGTCCTTCTGGACCAGAGACAAAGTTATATTTTCATCAAATGCATGTATGATTAGGTGTGGAGAAGAACTATTTCCTATCTTGTCTCATGAATGGATGTTGTAATGAGTAAGAGCTATTAAATCTATTGATAAGTTATTTGATGCAATGTTTTTATAGTTCTTTTATTTAATGATGAAGATGAATTGTTGTGTTATTATGTAATGGATGATTAGATTTAAGTGAATTATTTTACTTTTTGTTATTTTATCACATGCATGTTTTCTTTCTGCTAATTAGTATCTCATCCAGAATTCATATTAATCACACGATTAACGTATTAGTACTAGGCATGTGGTAGACGATCAATGCCTGCATTCTTGAGCAATGGGTTATCCCAAGCTCAACCACTTCTCTAGTATTTAGAACCTTTTCCCCTTTTCTTTTCCAAGTTGGTTTATACTGGCTTCCATCTTATATCGGTCCCACCTAAGAGAAAATACAAAAAGAGAAAGGCCAAACTGAAGGAGATGCCTTCGCAAGAAAACATAAAGCCCATCGATTAATTGGTCAGATCGCAATATCTGGAGAACCATCCCATTATTAAATGATGCAGAGTCTAATTGGGCCTTGTTGGTGTGTTTGTTTTCTATTTTTGAGTAAAGGGATCTAGGACCCATCAACATGTACCTTGGGGGTCATTGACATCAATGGTTATTTCTCTCACACTTGTTAACGGTTCTCATCATAGACCGATAATCAAGTGGTTTCTACCATGTTCGACTTCAACACCTATAATCACATGGTTAGATTCGTACTTAGGGATGATAGAAAGGAAGACCCTGGTTCTCATCATTCTGATGCAAGTTTCGATGGAGTATTCATGATTTGTATTGACACATAGATCCACTTTGTATGTCCGAATTTGAGTAATTTTAGAGCGTAGATCCACAGTGTATTCCTGGTGGCTATGATGATTCACAATGACATGGATCCAAAGTGTATATTTAGTGGCCATGAACATTTTTTAATCTGAGTATGGGAATGCCTAGCTCGAACAATGGTATATTATTATGATGATGCTTGACTGTTTACAGGTTCCCGATCGGTGCGCTCCTTGTCCGACACATACATTCTACGAAGTATTTCAACTGTCACAAGTTCCAGCTTCATACTTTGGGGGGAATTATGTTACACATTATTTTGGTCACCCCAGTGATCCAATGACAACATGTGTTCATGTTCCCAGAAAGGATAAAAGAGTCTTTTTCCATGAGGAAAGTGATTGGCTTTCTCTTCTCAAAAACCCTATTAAGTAAGGTCGTTGCACCCTGCAAAATGCATGGGGTGCGACGATCCCTGATCATTACATCCTTCTCTAGATATGGACTGTGACATCTTCACAGTATACACTATACCTAGGGTGTGACGATGTAAAAAGTAAGTAAAAGTAAAACTTCACGAAAGTTCTAGAAGGGGATATTCTATAAGATGAGGTGGCCTCCAAACAGTTTGGATCTTACTCACTTCTCTGATTTGGTGGGATCATCCAGATCTCCTCAACCATCTCTCTTTAACCCTATATAAAGAGGGATCTCTCATGGAAAAAGCTAATGTTGAATAGGCTAAGATTTGTATGGAGAGTTTCTACTTCTTCTTGGGAGATTTTCCTTAGTTCTACAAGCTACATAGTGGATCTTCTTCATTCAAAGGCTTTGGCGAAAGTGTGTGTGTTGGAGAAAAGGACCATTGAAAGGGGACCTTGTGACATCAAGGCTTTGGTTGTAATCTCCACTTTCATTTTAATGTGATACAGTGATATGTTTCTTTCCCATAAAAATAGTCTTGTTTTATTATATGATTCCTTAATCACATACATAGGTTCTTGTCGAGTATATTATATTTCTTTCACTTTGGTTGTTTTGTTTCCCTTGAAGGTTCAATATCTTTGAAGCATTGGAACGGCACTAGGATGGAAATGACAAGACGAAATGACATTTAAATGATATGTTGTCTATCTCTTGTTAACTAGTAAACTCAATACTTAGAGCTTAGGGAATGTCTTGTATCATGTTCTGTTTTTTTCTAGTTCCAGGTGGATCTAGGGAGATCTGTTTATGTCTTCATTTATCGATTAATCCTATAAAAAGAATTCCCGTGGTTCCTTGAGACCTTTCCTCTATCCTTTTGTCTTCCCTATTCTCCATGTTTAACATATTACTTGATGTCTCACTTGTTCTTTTATGTCACATTTCCTCACTAAGGATAACACCAACAACATCATCAAATTTTAAAGTTTTTGAACAAGAGATAGAGTTACTTACAACCATGACCTAGTTGTTCCAACTTTATGGCAATGAGCACAACATTAGAAGAGACCTGTCCTCATCATCAAAGTCCACTTTTACATAAATTAGTTGATTAGTAACCATATTAAATTCATTTAAACGATCTGCAGTAGACCCACCTTCTAACATCTTCATATTAAATAATCTCTTCATTAGAAATACCTTATTGGACGTCGAGGATTTTTCGTTGTCTTTTCTTTTTAAATATTGAAATCCACCAATGTTGTTAGGCTCAATCGTATCGTTCCTAGTGCCTTTCTATCAATAACCTCCCATTCTTCATCCTTCATGGTCGTCGGCTTTTTTTCTATTCCACCCAATGGTAGGAATAGATCCTTCTGATATAAATAATCTTCCATCTGCATATTTCATAACTGGTAGTTTTGGACATTAAATTTCTCGACCCTAAACTTTCCATCTTCCTCCATTGCTACCTCTCAAAACGTGAACCCTCTTTTCTTGTGATTTTCCTTACGATTTGATACCAATTGTTAGAAAAAGATGATCGTGGAGAAATAAAATAAAAAAAAATGCAGAAATAAAACAAAGAAGATACACAATACAATAGAGACACATATATACATGTTTCACCTAGTGCGGGTTATGTCCACCAGAGAAATTTCCAGGTCCTTCCTTTATTATTATCCAACAAATGAAGTGTTACAACCTACAACACACCCGTTGTAACTTCCTCTTCTTTCTCTCATAGTCTCCTCTCTCATAATACAATATTCACAATGATAAATAGCCGCAATACATTTCCCTCATAAAAGAGGGTTTCCTTCTAGGGAAAAAAAACTCTAACATAACTTCTACTGTCAAAACTGCAACCTTATAATGAACGGTCCATATTTACTATGAAATTACAATATATGTTTACAAGGAAATTTTTTCTTTAGGGGATTATCCCTTGAACCCCCATCAAGGAACGTTGTCTCCCAAACCCCCATCGGTGGCCTGCTTGCCCTCGGACCCCCCAGCTGGAGAGATTGCCCCCCTAGACCCTATAGGGGGGGAAATCCCCCCTGCAACTCTCCTACATGCAGGAGTGTCCATTCTTCTAGGGTGTAAAGTCTTCATAGGATATAATTACGGTTGAAAATAAAGACCTCTGAATTAAGAAGAAAATCAAGCTCCACAACCAACATCCATGTTCATCAAAAGAGGTGATAAACCTACCTTGGATAAAAATTTTGAGGAGGCCAAAATTATTGAATTCCATATGAAAGGATGTAAAGATATCTAGATCTCCTTAGAAAATAAGGAAGTTGAACAACCATCTAGAAAAGGACTTTTGTTGACACAACCACGAGGTAAACAAGATGAGAAAAGTCCTAAGAAGGAAAATGTAGATATGGAAAGTATGAAAAGAATGGTTAGGAAATTATCTAATGAGAACATAGACATGAGGAGGAATGTAGGGGAAGGAACATCTAATCCTAGGCCTTATAAACCTTTTTTTAGAAAACAATTTCCTTACAAGGCTATCCAACCTCCCCTGACCAACTTAAACATTGACTTAGGTGAAGTAGCCTCTAATTCCTTTTACAATTACCATCAAGAAAACCATTCAGAGAAAGATTCCCCCCAACAGGTGAGTGCCATGAATTTTTTATTCAATATTTTCCTAGTTGATTGTACCTTGATTGGGCAACCCAATGAGAAAACATTGAATGTCACATAAAATGAGGTTAGTGAGGCACTTGAGAAAACAACTATGGTGTTGTGGGATATCATTCATACATCATCTCTTGACTATCCCATCGAAGAAGAAGAACAACCTAAAATATTGGTAGTCCAAATGAGGAGCAAGGGGCCTATTACACAAACTCAACATATCATAGCCCAACCTCCCAAAAATCTTGAAAGAACCACTTCTTCAGCTTAGCCATCCACTATACTTACCTTTGCTCCAAAATTTAATACTCGGGAAACATAAAAACTAGAATATAACATGGTAGAATATCTGAGAAAGATAAAAGAAAATATTTATGTGATGGATTTATGCAGAACTCCTCAACAAAAGGATATTTTGTTGTAAGCCATGAAGGAGGATAACAAGTCTATGATAAATCCAAATCCAAATCCTGAAAGTAGTAAAGCAAGCAATAGGGAAATTAAGAAACCCAGTGTAAACACAATTTAGGGAATTACTCTTGTGACTTTGATTTTGGGAATTTCTTATCTTGTTTCTCTGAAATTGTCATCACATAAGTCTGAATTGTCACTTTAAAAAAACTTAGAGATAATTGAGAAGTGTATTAATTCCGAACATAGTTTCTAGGTTTTGATCTTAGAAAACAAAAAAGGAACTCCAAGTGACATTGTGGACCTCAACACGAAAGTACCAAACTTCAAATCTGAGATATGGACTCTAATTTTTGATAGATCCAAATCCCAAGAAGTGGCTAGTGCGAGATGCATTTTTATTGACGTAGTAGGAAAACAATTTTTCTTATCCTATAGACTAGAGTTTGACTGCACAAATAATATCATTGAATACGAGGCCTTGGTTCAAGGACTCAAGAAATATATTGACCTAAACATTGATGAACTAGTTGTCTTTGTTGATTCCAAAATTATTGTTAGACAAGTGAAAAATACTATCCACTTCCATTCTCTTCACTTGAGGAACTATTAGTAAAAAGTGCATACATTGATAGATAAATTTCAAGCATTCAACATCACAACAATCCCTCGATCAAAGAATATACTTGTTCATTCCCTAGCTACAACAACTTCAAGATTATCTCCCCTCGAAGATTATGAGGCTTCTAGGATCTCCATACAATTTTCATGCAAACCCTCCATCCTAGATAAGAGAATCAATTGGAGAGTCTTTGAAGGAGATGAAAAATTATATCTTTCTTAATAAACAAAGATAGTTTCAAGGACTTGGCCATCGATGAAGAAGTTTTCCAAAAGATCTTTGTTGAAGATGAAGATGTAAGGCACAATTTAGACAAAAATAGTAGTACGACTCAACCCAAACCTCAGAATCTTCCCAGGGTATTAAGACTACATTTATTTTAGTATGTTATCTCAATAGTTTTGTATGATACTAAAATTTGGGATTATAATAAAACAAAGTAAATTTATAATTATTTTATATTAAAAAATATTATATTAAAAATAATATTATAATAAAAAATATTATATAAAAAACAATATGTTGTATGATTGTAAAATTTGGGATTATAATATTGCAAAGAATGGAGTTGCTCCAGCTTATGTTTGTGGCGACTATGGTTTAACCATGGTCGTTGGTGGCCCCTATGTGCATTGACCGTGGTGCCCTCATCCAGCCTCCATCATCCATGTCGATGGCCTATACAAATGCAGAGGAATAATATTACAGATCCATGAGTTTGGTCTATCGCTTTAATGGTTTTTGGCCAAAGTTAGTAGATCTTAACAACTAGATCTCTGCTACCTATATCCCTATCATGCAACAACAAGCTTTCATTCATCCTTGTGCAAAAGCCTTCATCTTGTTGAGTTTAAAATTAGAGAGGATTAGGATCTTATTTTCAACTTAGGTATGTGGATTTTGGGAAACTTAGGTTTGTGCATGGAAACATAGTCTCCTTTGTTCAATCCAACTACTAACATTCTCTCCTCAACCCTAGTTTGGGTGAGGCTTCCCAATTCACCCTTGCATTTTTGGGGTTTAACCTCTCTCGCAACCATTCACTCGGCATAAGGAAAGTTCCACTTCACAAGCCATGAAACTATGAGGCACAACAACTCTACTTATTCCCATTTTTGCATGGAAATGAACTTCAGTAAAGGATTCCCAACTGAAGCTATTCTTATTGGTAAAAATTACTCTTTGCATCATAAACTTGACTATGAGGGAGTTTCCTTGCGCTATAGATCTTGCTTTCAAATAGGTCATCTTGCATCCCAATGTCCCAAAGGGTCAAGGAAGAATATAAAGCATTGGAAATCCACTTGGTGGGTCAGATCTAATGACGACCATCCAATAATTTCAAAACACTTCAGACATCCTTCACAAGACAATGAAAATCCTTCTCAATTAGATATTCCTATTCAACCCAATCAGTTATCTCAAGGCTCATGCCAAAACTCCACTCAGAAGCCGTAGAAAGTGGCATATCCCCTTCAGGTCTCAGATAAGGGACTTCGGATCCAACAATCCCTTTAGCCATCGACATGCTGGGAAAAATCAAGACATTCCAAGAATCATAGGAATTACAAATGGTCAAACATCTACAATTGAAGTTTGGACAATAGTCAAAAGGAAGAAGAAAGTACATGTAACATCACAACCAATGGTAACATGTTAGGCAAAAATGAAAGCTCTTCCCAAACAAGTTCATTTAGATGCAATGTATCTTCACTTTTATCCTCGGAATCTTTTTCCAAATATATTCACTTAGGTTGTTTTAGTGGTTATGATTGTACTTTTTTTATAATAAAATCTTGCAGTTTCTCTTAAAAAAATTGGGATTATAAGAAAGTCAAATAAATCTATAATAATTTTATTATAAAAAATATTATATTAAAGACAATATGTTATATTCTAATTTATTGAGAATGATCTTATGATAAAGAATTTATTATAAAAATATGCAACTAACATGAAAACAAGCTTCTCATCATAATTTCAAACATTAATAAAAAATGTTACCTTTCGTAGTATCTACATCATTAATGGCATTAAGATAACTAAATTTTAAAAGAAGTTAGGGTATTATAAGGAGATGGAAGACATAAAAACATGATTTATTAATCCTATATCATAAAATAAAAATTATCTTTCCTCCTTATACCTTTCTTTCCTAGAAATTTCCACTAATTAAATTAAATTTAGTTCATAACAATTACTCAAAATTATTATATACTCAAATGACAATGTGAAGTGTATTTCAAAATCTCTATTTCTATAGTTTGACAAAGATTTTCCGAGAAATATTAACAATTTATTCAAGGTCGTTCTCTTGCATTACAAATATATTGAAGCGCAGAACAATGATCCACATATATGGGGAACAAAAAAAACATGGGATGAGTTACGATTTCGGCTTCAATATCTGAACGACTCTCGCTGCAACAATCCCGACCGTAAATAGAATCCATGTGGTTTGGTGTAGGCGCTCGAGCCGGTCTAACCATTTCTCCAAAGCTGACAAACCCAGATTGAGTTTAAGAAGATCAATATGGCTCATTCCTTGAATGGCTGCTATATTTTCTTATTTGTTCTTTCTGGAATTTTGTTGGTTAATTTCTATCTCAATTTTCCTCAGGGCTTCTAACATATTACTCCCCTCAAAATCAATCAGCGTTTTGTTTAATGATGACAATGCTTCTAGACAAGCTTCTTTCACCTCTATGGAAAATTTATTGCCTTCTTCCAGATTTGTTTCCCAGACCTTTAGGGTCATCTCACCTCTTAATTGTTCATAGCAAGAGAGAAGAGGAAAACCAGGGACATTAGCTTTCTGCATCAATATGATAAATTCTTGAAACTTAGACTGGGTTGAGGAGGCCTCTTTTTCCTTGACATAGATATCCTTTAGGGAAAGGTCTACCTCCTAATAGCATTTCTAGATGGCATATAATTTCAGATAAAGTTCTGGATGGGAAGCTTCCAGGTTCTCATTGATTTCCAACGCTTGAGTCTTGAAGGCCGAGATGTCTATCATGGTACCGTTAGTTAGGGCCAATCTGTCTTGCAACTGTTTTATCAACTCGTCATGCTGAGTGACTAGAGCTTGGCTAGTATGTGAACTCTGGTGGAACAGATCGATTTTATCCTAAAGCTATTTAATTTGATGTCGATCACTGGCCTTGATTTGCTCGAAATCCTGGTTCATTCTATTTTTGATAGTCTGGTCTGTGGCATATATCTGATTCTGCAAGTCCTCTACCAATATGAACTTTTGTCACAGTTGTTCGGTCAAATTTTCCACCGACCATTGATTGGCAGCGAAAAAAACACCTAACGAACCTGTAACTTCCTTTTCAAATACTAGACCATCCTGGTCATTCTCGTCATACACCAGTCTTTGTCATTTAGTTATCACTCCATCCTTTTGGTGAGATTCTCTTTTCACGATGGATTTTCATTTCTTACTAGAAAAGAAATATCAAGGAGACATCTCTTCAGGCCAAATGGGAGTAAGATCACCCACAAAAGTGATTTCGGAATTAGGATTTCCGAAGCTGGTCTGTAGAGGGGTTAATGATGTGATGGGAGAGTCAATTTCAGTGGAATGATGATGTCCTGTTGTATTGGGGGTGCCAGCAGGAGTTGCTGGTGTTGAATGAAAGACAATTTTTCTCGAATTCATGAAGGCCTCGAACCATGCTATCACCTGTGGATCATTTAGTCATGATAGTGATGTTCTTATCTCCTGAAATAATACCTCTAGCATTTTGGGGACCTTTTCGGCTTTGGGTTTAGCGAAGGAACCCAACTCAGATCCTGTAGACTTAGCTTCCTATGAAGGAGGCGTGGCTATTGAATCTCCCTACAGTATCTTTGGCAGACTATTTCGCCTTTGTTTATGAAAGATGAGGAAACCAACTTGTTGGTTTGGGGGTAGGGTTAGGAAATTTATGTGTTGTACTTCCTCATAAGAACTAACTCCCCTAAATATTTCACCATATGGGGAATTATCATGCATGTACTGCTTCATGTTGAATTGAGCCATATGGTTTTCCATTATCTTATGTGGATTGTGCTTTTTGAACTCAATGTCAACCAATTTAACATCCTCCAGAGCCACGGCCTCAACTTTAGAGTGGCCAAAATCCAATAATGTAAACATGCCAACTTGAATGGGGAAAGTCAACCATACCATTTTTTGAGCTGCTTTCAGCTCCTTGCTGATACCTCCCGCCACTGTCTGGTATGCCACTTCTTTGCACACCAGTCTATCAGGTAAAAATTTTGGGAGAGCATGTGGGGGAATCGAGCAACAAAAAAATATGATGTAGGATAAATTCTCCTCAATGAACCAATCTGCGAGCTTTCCTAGGTTTACCATAATCCTCTCTGAAATATGGGGAGGAGGGTGACCATACATGGCTATATGAATAGGTACTATGACATTGTGGTAGATTTCATTAAAGAAATCCTTAGCTTTCTCCTCCCATAACTTGGAGAGATAAAAATGAATAGGCTTAGAACAGGCCGATGTCCAACTCCAGTTCATCAATGGAAAAGGGGTCATGAAGCAGATGGCATCCATAACATATGAAGACATGTAAAAAGGGTCAGACTTCCCATTTGATTTCGTTGTTTTATAATCAATGATTTCCTTGGCCAAATTATCCGACAACATTTTGCCCAATTGAAAGTGTAACCCTCGTCTACCTCATTCATGATGGATACCCATTCCACTGAGGAATACATAGGGCTCTTCTTCTCGAACAGACGATAGAGCATCATGGCTACATACGCCATATGAGCGTCTAAAGATATTGTGGCATACGTACCATGAGCGTGGGTTCTGAATTTCTCTGGATGTCCCCACCAGGTCCTGATTATATCATGACCACTCCTGGCGTATTGGACACATTATTTTCTCTTGAACTCTAGAATGAATACGACATTTTAAGTATATTAACTTTTAAAGAGTAGGAGAGAGTGTATATATTACTTGTAGATGTTCCGGTCAGAAAGAGCTGATGGAAACCTGCTGGTGGTTAATGATGCTCCTGGTCTCGATGTCAACATATTCCAAGGCCTAACTTACCATATCGTTGTAAGGCATGATTCTTGGTCATGCAACTATCTTGTGCAGATCTGATTGTGCTAAGTGTCTAAGCTTAGTTGCATAAAAGTCATCTTCTTCTTCGGCGAAGTCTTCTGGACAATTGATGATTTCATGTTCCAGGATCTCAAAAACTTGTGTCCAAGTTTTGATGGTGTTCGTGGCTCACGGAGTAGTGTCCAACAGAATGTTCGCATTCAGGTTTGAATCTTCTCGCGTTGTATCAATCATTTTTTCCATTTTCCGTGGTGCCATAATATCTAAAGAAACAGAGTGAGGTTACCTGTTACAAGAGAAGTCTGTGAGTTTTTCAAATAGATAAAACAACTAATTCCGAAAGGTGAAAATGATTTTGAAATTGAAGTGCTTTTATTTAAACCAAAGTGCCTCACTAACGAGGAATTTATTACCCTAAATGGAATTAACTAAGTGGCGATCCACGATCTTCGTTTGAAATCATTATTTTTGATTGATCATAAATGCCATCAATACTTCGACAGTTCGCGTTCAGGAGCTCTGGATGTGACAGGGTGGAAACTTCCTGAATCTTGAATCCACGAAGGAGCTACTCTTTGAATAATCTCTTTTAAACCTTAATTAACCATGTTTAAAATGTTAAGTTAGGTCCAAGTGTTTCAGAATTTCATACTTCAGGGCCTTTGAAAATAACACAAGAGAGGTTCCCCAAAATCTGAAACCGTGAAGTGAATAATTACAAGTAATTTTCCTTAAGTCTTAATTAATTGTGTTTAACTTCCGTTGTTAAATTCTTTATTAGTTCCTTTTTACGCTTTGAGATGTCCAATGCTTCAACATTTTGAAACTTCGGTGATTTGTGAACTCACTGTTTGTTAAACTCCTGAAGGGCCATCCCCCAGAGTGATGTGATAGAGGTGACATAATTCTGGATGATGTGTCAAGAAAAGAGAGGTGCCACATGACACCCAAGAGCATGTGAATCATCCAACGGAAACTTTAAAAATAAGTGCCACATGTCATCTTATGAAAGATTTAAAAGACATGTGTCCCATGACTCATGTTTGTGAGTTCTTTAGGGTTTATCGCGAGCTATTATTTTCAGGTTTCAGAACTTCGGGGTTTTTATCGTTTAATCTTATGGGAACATCCAAAGAGTGGAGCTCTGAAGCGACCGTTAGGGACTTATTCTTTAAAAATCAGGGGGCTCCAGAACTACAAAGGTTATTAGGATCGTCTGATCAAATTAAGGGAACTCATCGACGATGGATAATGTATGCATTTTATTATTAAATGACAATCAATGAATTTGATTTAAAATTAAAAAAAAAACCGTTTTTTGTAAGATTTTATTCCTAAGAGGTGAAAACTATAAAACTCAAAATTTCAAAATTGTAGCCACCACAATTCTAGCAAGCTTGTTTCAGTCTGCATTTTACACTTTCAACATATTTATTTATTAATATAAGCCAAGATTTACTGTATCTATGTTATTGTTCATTGAATCTCTTTGTTAATAATATAGATCTTTATTCATTTCGTTCTGCTCATAAAATCCAGATCATATTCTTATTGGTAAAAATTACTCTTGGCATCAAAAGCTTGAATATGAGGGAGTTTCCTTGTGCTGTAGATCTTGCTTTGAAATAGGTCATCTTGCATTCCATTGTCCCAAAGGGTGCAAGAAGAATAGAAAGATGACAACCATCAAGTCATTTCAAAAAACTTCAGACAACCTCCACAAGACGATGAAAAGCCTTCTCAATTAGATACTCATATTCAACCAACTCTGTTATCTCAAGGATCATGCCACAACTCCACTCAGAAGTCGGAGAAAGAGGCATTTTCCCTTCAGGTCTCAGATAAGGAACTTAAGATCCAACAATCCCCTCAGTGATCGACATGCTAGGAACATCAGGATGATGAAGATGGGGTTTTGGATCAATAAAACCAAGAAGCTTCATATTAAGACAATCGATGAATCATACACATTACAAATGGTCCAATATCTGCAAATGAAGCTTGGACGGTAGTCAGAAAGATGAATAAAGTACATGTAACATCACAACCAATGGTAACATGAAGTCAGGCAAAAATGCAAGCTCTTCCCAAACAAGTTCATTTAGATGCAATGTCTCTTCACTTTTATCCTCGTAATATTTTCCAAGTGTATTCAGTTAGGTTGTTTTAGAGGTTATGATTGTACTTTTTTGGTAATAAAATCTTGCAGTTTCTGTCAAAAAAAAATTAGGATTATAAGAAAATCAAATGAATCTATAATAATTTTATAATAAAAAATATTATATTAAAGACAATATGTTATATTCTAATTTATTGAGAATGAGCTTATGATAAAGAATTTATTATAAAAATCTATAACTAACATGAAAACAAACTTCTCATCATAATTTCAAACATTAATAAAAAAATATTCCCTTTCATAGTCTCTACATCATTAATGACATTAAGATAACTAACTTTTAAAAGAAGTTAGGGTATTATAAGGAGATGGAAGACATAAAAACATGATTTATTAATCCTATATCATAAAGTCAAATTTATATTTCCTCCTACCTTTCTTTCCTAGCAATTTCCACTATTTAAATTAAATTTAGTTCATAACAATTACTCAAAATTATTATATCATTACCCAAATGACAGTGTGAAGCATATTCCGAAATCTCTATTTCTATAGTTTGACAAAGATTTTCCGAGAAACATTAACAATTTATTCAAGGTCGTTCTCTTGCATTACAAATATATTGAAGCGCAGGACAGTGATCCACATATATGGGGAACAGAAAAAACACGGGATGAGTTACGATTTCGGCTTCAGTATTTGAACGACTCCCGCTGCAACAATCCCGACCGTAAATAGAATCCCTGTGGTTTGGTGTAGGCGCTCGAGCCGGTCTAACCGTTTCTCCAAAACTGACAAACCCTGTCGGTCTAGGTTTTCATCGCTGCTCCCATTAAAGAACCATTTAGCGANATAAAGAATTTATTATAAAAATCTATAACTAACATGAAAACAAACTTCTCATCATAATTTCAAACATTAATAAAAAAATATTCCCTTTCATAGTCTCTACATCATTAATGACATTAAGATAACTAACTTTTAAAAGAAGTTAGGGTATTATAAGGAGATGGAAGACATAAAAACATGATTTATTAATCCTATATCATAAAGTCAAATTTATATTTCCTCCTACCTTTCTTTCCTAGCAATTTCCACTATTTAAATTAAATTTAGTTCATAACAATTACTCAAAATTATTATATCATTACCCAAATGACAGTGTGAAGCATATTCCGAAATCTCTATTTCTATAGTTTGACAAAGATTTTCCGAGAAACATTAACAATTTATTCAAGGTCGTTCTCTTGCATTACAAATATATTGAAGCGCAGGACAGTGATCCACATATATGGGGAACAGAAAAAACACGGGATGAGTTACGATTTCGGCTTCAGTATTTGAACGACTCCCGCTGCAACAATCCCGACCGTAAATAGAATCCCTGTGGTTTGGTGTAGGCGCTCGAGCCGGTCTAACCGTTTCTCCAAAACTGACAAACCCTGTCGGTCTAGGTTTTCATCGCTGCTCCCATTAAAGAACCATTTAGCGACGCCTCCAGCAAATGCTGTCAAAGCCTGTTGATACAAGTTTTTGCCTGGCTCGTCATTGGGCTCGCTACTTTCCCCGTGAGCTCCTCCCTTGTGTTTACAACGCACTTCACCATAACCAGGCTGATCCATGTCGAAGTTTCTCGAACCCAGATAGTCGTGCATCTCCTCCACTGCTCTTCTTCGAGGATTCTTTCTGGGGTGATATTGAGGAGCGAAGGAGTAGGGCAATGGTAGTCTGTTTTCAAATGAGGCTGAGATTCTTGATTTAAACCTGAGAGGGTTCAACGGTAAAAGTTGGACAGGCCCTGCCAGAATGACTCTTGGCTTTCCAAGTCACACAAACGGCAGTAGTTTAATAGTTTGTTTAATCCCAGTTTTACTTGCTAACAGGGTGTCATCATGTTTATAATTAAAAATATATTAATGTTCTTAGATTCGATTTTTGGATGTAAATTGTGTATAGAATTTATAAAACTTCCAAACTTCATACATAGTTATTTAAAAGTCTAACAACAATAATAATAATAATCTATTTTTAAGGTCATGGCCAAGTCAGCGCACCAAATTGGTGTATGAGACCCCCTTGTTTATGGGACAAGGGACCCCTCTCCGCCCAATGATTTGACTGGTAAATTCTATGAAGGTATACATACCCTACCCCCCTCTGGATTTGAACCTGTGACCTCTTAAGAGGAAACACATGTTCTTAACCATTAAGCCCACTCAAATATGAAAACCTATATATTATGATAAAAATATATTTTCAAACTCTCATTATAATTACAAAAAAATATTATCATTACAAAGAAATAAAAATGTGACGCCCCAATGTTTGTTGAACGGAATTGCTGAACAATTGAGAATACAAATAGCTCATTGCTTTAGCATGAAATCACGATCCACAACTACTTGTGTGTTCAAAGAGTGTTCTCCATTTGAAATTGACCAAAAAAAAAATTCCAAAATGATACTTTAAAGACCTTGGGAATGAAATTCCAAAATGATACTTTAAAGACCTTGGGAATGAAAGAACCTTGAGAGTGAAGAGACTAACATTATAATCATTAAGGGAGTAATTATTGTGAGGGATAAATGCAACTAAAACATAAAAATGGAATAGAGAAACAGAATATGGAACCCAATGATAGACACTTAGGATTTACCAATAATAAAAACCATGCTCTTTCCTTGGCATGTATTGATGCTTCATCCCCAACTTGTTCAAATCACTATGACCACATAAGGGGATGAATGGAAAATTCAAGAGTTGACCAAGTAAAAAAAAAGGAAAGAGAGTGTGTAGACTTCTCAATTTTGATTGTTTGTGAGGTTTCTTTTCCTCTCTCCAACATGTGAAACAATCCTAGAGAAAATCCGGAACTCCAACTCTCCCTAGAGAAAATCCAGAACTCCAAGTCTAATAAAGACTTTGAGATTTCGTTATCACTAAAACTATCACTAAAACTATGAAAGATCCAATGAAGCTAAAGATTATGATAGTAGTGAGTGAGGAGGAAAATCAAAAGACAAAATGAAGTTCATTGTAAAGCCTTAGCATGAATCCCTTATAGAATAACACCATTGTTACTATATCATAATGGAAGTTCACTGTAAAGCCTTAGCATGAACCCCTTGGAGAATAACACCATAGTTACTATATCATAATGGGTGGAACAAATTGTATTACTAAAGACAATCATACAAAATGATAGAAAATATGATTGAAACAAATTTTAAGCATCATTCAAAACCTTTATTAAAGATTGGAAATGCATAATTTGATACCCAATGACTAAGAGTCCAAGCATTTAAAGAAATATATATTCCATACTTAAAAGAAACATGTATTCCATTAAGAGTATGTAAGTTTGGATTAAGAAAGAATAATTTGAAAATGAGTAATTAAAGCAATACTTTAAAAAAGAATGAAGGTCCCTTGATGTGTAAGGACTCAAATAGAGAGGAAGGAGAGAATAAATACAAGATGAAGGTTATGGAATATTGTCCCATGATTTCCCAATCAACAATTGGTATCAATTTGATCCCAATTACAATTTTGTGACATAAACCAATCCAAATCACCATTTAAAAATAAACTTGGCCTCCAAGTGAAGCTCAATATATTTTGAATGGATGCTTGAGTGCAAATAAAAATGTAGGACATTAATTCAAACAAAACCTAATTGAATGAATGGGAAACACATGGCCATATTTATTTATAAGAAAATTCAAAAACACATTATATCATAATTCATTTTCTAACATACCATAGTGAATTTTATTGCATAAATGGTAAAACATATTAAACACTTATCCTCTAACAAAAGATGGTCCAAGAAACTACTGGTTGTGTCAAAGTGATTCACTGCCCAACCATAAACAATCATTATAGAAGCCATCGAAAATATTGGCTATGAGTCCACCGAGGAAAAGAAGCCAACCACATGCTTACAACTCACTCAACCCAACCTATTTCTCTCATAACTTGGTGAACCTCTTGACTATGGATCACACTAAAGGCTTCATATGTAGTTCTCCTATGCACTAACTCTACAAAACTCAGAAGTCATGTGATCTAGATTATTTTTGACACGAAATGAGAGCGGAGATATAACACATAAATATTCAGAGATATTGCAAGAGAGACAACCATATAATAGAGATATAACGGAAATATAACAAGAGTCACAGATATACAGTAATACATGATTTCTATTAATGAAATAAATGTACAGAGACTGTAAAAGTATAGAGTGACAGACTTGCTAGAATGGTGGTAGCTTATCTCTGAGAAGAGATGTGACGGCTACTCGCATTAATAAGAAGATGATTACAATGAGGCTCTAAAGGCCTTTTTATAATAAGCAGGAATTCCAAAAACCCTAGACATCCAAAAAACCTAACCCTAGGAGATGAAGCGCCAAAAGTCATGTGGGCCCCGTTTGGGTAAGTTGGTGCATCAACTTCCCGGGGTCGTAACTTTTGCATACGATCTATGCTTTAGGCGTATGATAGCTCGTTGGAAAGATCTATCTGATAAATACAACTTTTGGGTGAGAAACATGATCTATGGTCCATGTTGCTCCCCGTTTTCTCAAAAAACATCGTTTAGGGCCTCAAAATGGCCCCAGAAGTTAAAAACTGCTAAAAATAGTAAATTACCAAAATTGTCAAAAACATGTTTTGGGCCAGTTGGAGAAGGTGGGTGGCCACCGATATCCACCTGGATCATCATGAAATCTAACTAATAAATGACAAATTCTAGCATGATAGTAACTATAATCCAATCATTTTTTTACCACTAGAATACAAATAATTATACCCTAATAAACATACAAATAGTTTCTTTTGAAAATCGACACAATTTCTCGATCAACTTAGTATCCTTAGAGAAAATAATTTGAAACAGACTCATTCACACAAGGTTCTCTTATAAATAAGTTATACTCATCCATAACCTAATACTTACTAGCTCTTTGTATTTTCAAAATTCTATTAACACATGGGATTCACATTTTATCTAATCAACCCTTGAAGTAAACCCTATTGTAACATTACCATAAAAAACTTAATAATTTGGTAAAAAAATTTACTCACAAGGTTCAAAGTTAGTCCATCCCTTAAATTCCATATGCTCGGTAATCTATCTATTTTTGTTGAAGAAATAGAAAGAGCCTATTATTTTTTACAAGCTCAAGTGACAAGTCTGAAATCATGACCAAAAACATAACTTGCAATAGACTTTTGATCATCAGGTTTTCCTACCTGTTGACGGGCGAAATCGACCGTCCGTCAACTGAGAGAGTGGAACCGGTTCGGGGTTGTCTAAATAACCCAATCCGTTTGGAATGGACCACCCTGACGAGTTTAACGGCTCCGTTGGCCGCTCTAAGGTCTCCTAAGAAAACCAAAGAGAAAGAATGATCTGAGCTAAGTAATCTAACTAAACTAAATAAAACAAACTAACTATAACTAAATATAAGAAACTAACTAAAATAAAGGAAACTAGAAACTAATAAAACGTAAAAAAGGAACTAATATACTAAATATAAACTATTCTAACTATTCTATCTACAAACTACTAATTACACTTATAATAACTCAAATCAACTATCTAGTTATCAGTTATGACCATTCTTATTCACAAATGTACACTATTGACAATCTACAGATTTGGTTAAAACCTGCAAAACTCATGTGTTTGTTGCCTTAAGACAACCAAGAATCTCTTTTTTGACTTTTATATTTTATGAAAAAGAAATAAACATTACTGAAATTAAAAGATCTAATATATTTACTGAATTTAAAGAATCTGATATAAATCTGATAAACTTACATCTATATTAAACTACTTAATGAAAACAGTAAACAATACTCTAATTGACCTGGAAACGCTCCAAGTCTGCCCTGTGTATGATTGCTTCTAAGCTGTTCGGAGGAAGAAATTCACACCGTTAAGTCCAAAATCTTCTCGCAAACGATCAGCTATGCTGCTTCTTGAAGTGTGTTACAAGACAAACAAGACATAAAAGAAAATCATAACAATCTTCTGATTATAAATTCCTACAAAAGGGAAACCTATTATGCAACAAATTTATATATAACAATTCAATTTATGATGAAGACAAAGCTATCATTCACAAAATGAATCTACAATTGTTATGTCTTTTATCTATTTGGAAGAAACAAGATATAGTAATGAAATTATATCATTTGAATTTGATTTAGATAACAAAAGTAATACTAAACCATAAACAAAGTGATATACAAAACAATGGAACAAAGTGTTGATATATTGAAAAGCAAAAGCTATGACAAGACACCAGTTCTGCTCTAGTCTGAATCAAAATTCTATATCCTTGTTCTCCCACAACTGAGGATGATGATTATTACAAAAATCATAGGTTTATATAGGTCTCTCACAAGGTAAAACATCCTTGTGAATAATAACAAATAGTTTTATACAATCTGGGAATAATCCCAAAATCCCTTAAACTAAGTAACTAAAAATGCAGGTGAAATCCTTAAGATATCCTCCAACTGCTCCTCATATCTATTGTCAATTCGAATTTGCCTACAATAGACACAAAAATCAAGTTAGAAGAATATTTTATTAAGAAAACAATAAAATTTTGACTCCACAGACTTAGCTACAGAATCATCTGATTCTGTAGCTAGTCAAGAATAGCCAACAGGACCAGATCTTAATCAAATAAAATCAAATCGAATCGTCTTTAATAAAAATGAATTACTAATCATACAATGTGAAATTATTATTTAAACCAAATCATATCAAAATAGATTTAATTGAAACAGAGTAAGAGAATGCTCTGTCTTTAGTTACCATAGACTACGGTCAAACTTTGACATGTCTGTTTTGAATTAAACAAAATTGGACATTGAATCAAGCTCGAATGAGATACGATATAATCGAAAATCAATAATCACAATCAAACAAGATAGTAACCATATCAGATAAGATTTGCCACGACCTAATTATAATCGATATGATTTGGAAAACCAAACATACGTTACAGCTGTGGCAATGTAGATATCATTTCAATCAATAGTAACGATAGAAAGGCTATAGAGATTCAGCACGATATTCATTCTGTTTTGATCAAATAAGTGAAAGCTGTTATGATATACATTTAAACGAAACATGTGTAACAGTCTTGACCAAGAATCATTATCTACTTCAATTGTTGGGTATGACACAATCAAAATCGAACAACATTGCTAACCGTAACCTGGACATCAATCAAATAAGATCGGATTTAAGGCAATTATAGACGAATTTTTGTTCTGGGCATGTCCTTTTGTTTTACAAATCCATTCGTGACTAAAAATACACAGTCATTCCATTTCACAACAGAACAGGGTCGATTTGCCTTACGAATTGACTGGCTAGAAGTCGGGTTATTGTTATGATTTGCATCAATTCTTAACATAAAACAAAGCACCTTTTTTAAACAAAATCCAAATCATATCCAGGCTAGTCAAAGTTACATGCAAATAGCAGATAACCACTGTAGGTGTGTCATAACCAATTCGAATTACCATATAGATTGTGTTGAAATGCAAAACAGTTTTCCTATAATAGATACAACAGAGCCTTCAATCGTAACTAATTCAAATCAAACAAATCCATAATATGATTACTAAAATCAAAACCAAATCCAATTTAAACTTTAAACAAAATTCGATTCACCAAAACAAATCATATACATCAGTGCATGTTTATGTAACCGAGCAAGTCAATAATGCACACAGAGTTTACGAATGTACCATATAAATGAGCGAGGGTTATACCAGCTAGACTGCTGAGATTATGCCAGTTTCGAATTGACAATAGTCATGGCTGACTCGACATTCTTGAACAGAATCGAACCAGTGGTTCGTTGCTTCTTGTCATAAGGTTGCACCTTCGCCTCATGACCAGTGAGATTAGCCACTTGATTTTCTAAATCACTGATTTTGGTTTGCAACATCGGCACATCGGTGTAATACCTCTCCAACCATAACCCACACTGATCGCACGGGGTGCCAGGGTTTTTCGATGATTCACCGAGGGTTCCTTGAGGTAGTTCGATGCCAGGAAACTTAGGATTATCCCTGAGACAAGGTGGAAAATTCTTGAAAAAGTCGTATGTAGGCTTGTCACATAAACCCTCTGAGTAAGGATACTCGTCGGCGAGAAATCGTTCGATTTTTGAATCAGAGTCTTCGCTGACCACGATAGGGTCAGCGTTGGCAGGGGGTTTAGGCCTATTTCTCGCCATGCGAGAGATTAAGCACGAGTTTTTCTTGCCTTTGGCATTAGCATTAGCTTTGGCTTTAGGCCGATTGACTGTAGGCTTAGCAATTTGGACCTGTTTGGTCACAGACATAGGCAGGCTTGTAGGGGGATCGGGTAGAGGTTTGGGTAGCAAAACACTGTAGGGCACAGGGGTATGCTTGCTCTCTTTCACCATAGGCTTATCGATCGGTGGTGGGTTGGACTCTTGAAAACCATTACGAATGAGAAAATCACCCCAACAGTCCCGACGTCATCCCAACTTGTATACCATACACATTTTAATCAATCCCACATGGAAGAGGCTGGTATCGGCCTGGCCGCGTTTGTACCGCTTGGCCATCTTGAACAAACTTCTGTGTAGGTAGTGGGGCATGCTAAGTTCAAAACCCATAAAACCATCAATAAACGAAGGTGAAACAGAAAAACAAACCCGTACCTGCCCTCGCAAGTAATAAATTGCTTGATTACCATTAGGAGATCATACCAGCGAGGTTTTAACATTTTTGCAGGCAAGCCCCTATCGCAGGAGTTCACCGCTCGAGACTGAAATAGCAATGTCCATGGGACATTATCCACCTTGTATCTTTTCGACCACTTCTGTCCCGTAACAGGCAGACTAGTCACTGAGCCAAGAAACTGTTCATTGATTTCAAGTTGCACATCACCTACTTTGGCTCGGCAGCCATCGAATGATAACGCAAATTGCCGAGCCACAATGAGGTTATACCCATCAAATTTTCTTATGAACTGGAGCCATCCATATTTTTCCAGGTCGCTATAAGCGCCATCAAACATCAGCAGTTCTTAACATCCGTTGGGCTCGGCCCTCACAACTGGAGCCATAGCTTCCGAGCATGGTAGGGTTTGAATCAAAACTATACACAGGGTCACAAATGGTTACGGCCAACAGCTGCAACACTCAAAGAGGTAGGGATTAATGGTATACGTGCGAAGGTGGCGGGACTACCACCTCCATGCAAAACATTAATGGCATAGTACCAACCCTGTTTAATCAATCATAACCACATTCAACATAATTCAGCCAACCCAAATTGTAAACGGTGGACAATCATATCAATATGCCCATGTATAGTTCGAAACCATGTTCGTTCAATGTAAAATCAAGCCAATAAAACAATGTGCCAAGCAACGATTCAAATTACAAAATTGAAATTCGAAATATTAACCAATGTGCCATTGTAAACTTAGACTAGTTCCATTCCATATCAAATCAAACTTATAATATTAACAAAGCGCTTTGTTGCATAGTCAATGTTTCAAAGTTTATTGCAACAAACGGTCTCATATAATCAACAAGTCAAGAGCTCATGGCAATAAGCACATAAAACCAAAATCAATTATAACCCATATAGGACCAAATGTAATCAATAATTCTCATGCTTAATGGCTTATAAATCGACTTGCGCAATCAAAATGAAATGGACATAGTTTGAAAGAACCTTTGCAGTCATGTGATAAACCAATGGTAAAGTGTCTTTCGGAGAATTAATAAAAGACAACGACAGTCCAAATAACGATAGATGGGTTTTCACACCTTCAGTTGTGAAAACTCAATTAAAATCAAATTGTAATTGTTGCAAAAATAAAACAAATGTCTAGTTGCAAGATGCGACGATGATTTGTCGTTAGAAGACAAATTGGGTGTAGGCAGCTTTTAAGGCAAAATAAAAAAAAAATTAATTGGCTTCCAACACTACCCAATCGGAAGCAATTAAACCAACCAACAAAGGAGTCCCCCTTGAGCTATAATGTATATCAAACTGAACTATACCTCGTATATACCAAAGTATCTTTTTTTCTAATTTCCAATGGCTCTCACGGGGGGTTTTCATAAAATAAGAAATAAGACCAACAACGTAGGAAATATTAGAATGAGTATGATTCAAATATACAAGGCTACCAACTGATTGACATTACAAAGTGGAATATATATTGGGTGTAGAATAGGTGGCAACAATTTTGACTGTAAACTGAAAGGGAGACGGTGAAAATGATGAAGTTGGCTACAAGCATACATAGGCTAGGAAACAAAGATTCCTTCCTAGGTTTTCAATGCTTGGAGGAAAATAAATAATGAAAATAAGGGTCAATACTAGTAAGGATAAGGTCACAAACATAACGAAAAATTATTATGTGACGGTTTCCTACTTTCTTGGTATAGACATTAGGGTTAGAATGACGTCTAGAAAATTCAATGCCAAGAAGAAATCTATCCATTTTATCATACCAAGATTGAGGAGATATTTTATGACCATAGGTAGATTTATCAAGGTGGTACAAAAGGATGGAGCCATTCTAAACATAGGCAAAAGATTATTCCATGTAAATCTCCTCTTGCAAATACCCATGAAATAAGGTAGATTTAATGTTTGTTTGATGGACCTCCCATTTATGTGGGGAAAAAGGGACTAGAACAAGGTGAATGGAATTCATTTTGGCTATAGGGGAGAAGTTTTCATTATAGTCAATGTCTTCAATTTGAAAGAATCCATTGGAAACTAATTGGTCCTTATGTCTTTCAACACTTACATCTAATACATACATAATTCTATATAACCATTTACATTTGATAAATTTTCTTCCATTTGGAATAGGTACAAGATTCCAACTATCATTATCAATTAAGGAATGATGTTCTTCATTGATTGTTGTGTCCTAATATGGATGGAAAAAATATTCTACAAATGTTTTTAGAACATGATTTTTTGAAACTTGAGCCAAAAGGGAGGAGGCTGACTAGAACTGTGAACTTGAACGATGTTTAACTATATGATCATCGACAAAATCAACAATTGCTTATCATGTTGTACAAAACCTTCTATGAATTTTTGGTGTTGGTGCAGTTTCATGTTCATTGGATTCAATAAGAGGAAGATGAGAAGGTGGAGGTGGTTTTTCATCCTCACTTTTGTCATTTGAAGAAGAAACTAGAATAATATTTCTAGCTAGAAAGTTGGGAAGATAAGATGCCACATATATTGAATATGGCTCACAAGACAAAGATGGTACAATTGATGAATTAAACTCATAGGCTGAGAAATTTTCATCAAAATTAACATCTCTCCTAATAATTATTTCATTAAAATGAGTTTTAAGAAGTATATAACCTTTTACATCTCTAGAATATCCAACAAAATGCACCTCTCACTCTTCGGATGTAATTTTTTCCTCTTCTCATTAGGAATGTGAGCCTATGATTCACTACCAAACTTATGTAAGTGTCTTACATATGGATTAATTTTAGCACATGCTTCTTTTGGTGTTATACTTTTTAAATCCTTTGTGGGAGTGTGATTAACTATGTAATTATCACAATTAATGGCTTCTGCCCAATAATCAAGAATTAATCCCTCAAATTGGATAATACAATTTTCCATTTCCTTTAAGACTCAATTTTTTCTATCAACAACACCATTTTGTTGTGGTGTATATGGAACATTATGTTGCCTTTGAATGACCCATGCAATGCAGTAAGTTGTGAATTTCTTGTTCACATATTTTCCCCGATTATCTATTCTTAACCTCTACATTTGATGTTCATATTATTTCTCTATAAGGGACTTATAGGCCAAAAGAATCTTGAAGAATTGACTCTTGAGTTTTAATAAATAAACCCAAATTTCATCTAGAGAAATCATAAATGAAATTTAAGAAGTACTTGCATGAGGAGAAACAAGGAGAAGAAAGTGTACAACACAAATCACTATGAACAAGCTACAAGGTGGCCAAGGTGTGCTAAGAAGCATGTTTGTCAAAAATGTATCAATGGTGTTTTTTATTATGCTTTTTGAGAACACAACTATCACAAACACCATCTATGCAAGAAACAAAAGGAAGAATAGTCACCATATTTTGATTACATAGTTTCTACAATGTGCAATATTTTAGATGACCATGATCCAGGTGGATATCGGTGGCCACCCACCTATTCCAATTGGCTCCTCATGTCTATTTTTGTTCAACACGTCCTTATGCACTGCTTTATAATTGTGATTTCTACACCTCTAGGGTTGTCTAAAGCCCCACACATTGTCTAGGTGTATACGGGTGGCCTCTCTCCTAATCCAACCGGCTTATTTTGTATTTTTTTATGTCATCACATCTTGATGTACTTCTAGGGCTATTTTGGGGCCCTAAACATTGTTTTTTTGACTCGCCACAATCAGACTATAGATGAAGTAAAAGACTGATGACATAATGTGTATTTCTCCGAAAGACCTTTCCAACGGGTTACCACACACCAAAAATAGAGGTCATATGAAAAAGTTACGACCCTAGGAAGTCAAGGTACCAAATTACACCAACTTACCCATAGGGTCCACATGAATTTTGGCATTTCACCTTCTAGGGTTAGGTTTTTGGATGTATATGGTTTTGGAATTCACGAGTAATATGAAAAGGGCCTATGGAGCCTCATTGTAATCCATTCTGCTCAGATGGATGCGTGTAGCAGCCACATCTCTTCTCAGAGATAGCTACCACCATTTTTAGTTCTGTAGTTTTATAGTTTCAACCTATTTCATTATTTAATAGAAGATATTGTTCACTGGATATTTTCTTTATTCTTCATATCTCTGTGTTTATTGTATTCAGTCTGTTAATCAATTTTTTCTGCTCCTAAATATGGATTAGTGGTATCAGAGTAGTCTGATCTTCATTTAATTTTCTTCGTGCATGTCCCCGACAAGGTCTAGGTACAAGAAGTTGGGACTCGAACCAATCAATCCATTACCAGATTGACCACGTCGAGCCCGACAAAAACCCATGGGAGATGAAAAGAAATATGATGTAGCAGGAGATCTTATTAAAATGTTGCTCGAGGAATCCCTCACACAAAAAAGGAACAAAATGATGGACAAATTCGTATAGATCCTTCGACGGTTACCCACGGGAGAAGCATCTTCATCAAGCGTCCATGCAACCCCCTTCAAGGTATAGTTAAATTTTTATATTCCATTATTTGAAGAACTGATAGATGTGGATGTTGTAGATAAATGGTTGAATCTTCTCAAAGGATATTTTTCGGTCCACAATTTTTTTGATAGGGAAAATATCACTTTTGCACTCCTCGAGGTCATTCCCCATGTTAAACATTGGTGGGATACTTACTTTGAGAAAAGGTTTGTGGAGGAATCTGCAATTTTTGTGGTGGCCCCTACATGGGATTCCTTCCGGGACGCCATTAAAGAACAATACTACCATGTTGGAAGCTACGAGGACCAATACACTAGATGGACCACCCTACGTCAAGAAAGGGACTAGACAGTACCAGACTTCACCAATATTTTCCATACCTTATGCACCAAATTGGGTATCAAATATTTTGAGTGTCATATAGTGCTCAAATACAATGACTCTTTTCATAGATATATTCAAATAGAAATATTTGAAATGGATTTCCTAGACATCGTCTCATTGGGCATGACTTATAGATACGCTGTCAAGATCAAGCATAAATTTAAGCAGAAATGGTGAGAGTTTGGATCTGTAAACCCGTCACAGCCGAAGCAGAGAAAAGGAAACCCCAACCCATACAACAAGGGACCAATTCAAGATGGCCACCCTTGGGACAATCCGTCCAAGATGAAACACAAGAAGGGAAATGATAAGACGAAGAAGGACACAGGAAAATGGTGTGATTACCATAAAAGTCCTTGGCACAACACCGATCAATGTTGCTCCAAGCAGTCCCTCATGGCCAATATGGAGGCTTCTGAGTCAGAGGTTGATTATGATTCCAAGTCAAATCCTGAAGGAGGGAAGCAGATTATCGATGCTGAACCTATTACCATGGTCGCTACCACCAAATTCTGACCAAGTGAGCTAGAAGAACTAGAGGAAGGGGAATGCCTCTTTCACTTGCATATGTGGGTCAAGGGTGCTCCTATTCATTTCATTGTTGACAGTAGTAGTCAGAAGAACCTGATTTCAACAAAGGTCATCAAGTGTTTGGACCTGCCAATGACACCTCACTCGCATCCCTACACCATTGGTTGGCTTCGTCAAGGAATAGATCTTTGTGTCAGCCAACAATGTCATCTGCCCTACGACATGAATCCTTTCAAAGATGAGGTATTTTGTGATATTTCTCCCCTTGAATTTTTTTATGTTCTTTTAGGACAAACATATTTGTGGAAGCGTCATGTTGTGTATGAGTCTAGACCCCACCATGTTATTATTAATTTGGGTAGACAATTGTACAATATCCCATAGGTGGCACCGCCTACTTCTATTTCTTTAATCTCTACTAAGAAATGAAGTAAGGTCATTTCACAGACCGATAAGTTCATCTTCTTTGTGATCCATGCTCATAGTAAGCAGAAAGTTTCCATCACATCCATGGCCTCTACACAATGCCTCTCTTTGTAGCAGAATCATGTGGATGAGATCATCGAAGAATACAAAGACCTCTTCGCCTCATCTACAGGGGTACCAAAACACTACCAAGTCAAGCATCCAATTGATCTGACCCCTGACGCACCTATGTTTCACTGACGAAATCAACACTCGATGATGGAGAATGATGAAATCAGGATTCAGATCCAAGAGCTTCTTCAAAAGGGGCACTTCAGACCCAAATCCTCCCCTTGTGGAAGTTCGATTGTACTAGTGCGGAAGAAGGACTGGACTTGGCGACTTTGCATTGATTACAGATCCTTAAACAAAATCACAGTCAGGAACCACTACCCCATTCCCAAGATTGATGACCTTCTTGACCAACTCAAGGGGGAAAGTGTCTTCAGAAATATTGACTTGATGTCTGGCTACCACCAGGTTCCCATCAAACCAACTAATGTCTGGAAGACAACCTTCAATTCTAAAGAAGGTCTCTACGAATGGCTATCCATGCCCTTTGGCTTAACAAATACATGAGCCACTTTCATGAGGTTGATGGATGATGTATTGAGACCCTTCACCAACTCCTTTGTGGTAGTATATTTGGATGACATCCTCATCTTCAGCAGAACATGGGAGGAGCACATACGACATATTCAACAGGTTTTGAGCACTCTAGAGAGGCAAAATATTTATGCCAAATTGGAAAAATTCTCTTTTGGAATGAATAGGGTCCAATACTTGGGCTACATTGTTGATGAGAATGGGGTACATGTTGATCCAAATAAGATCCAATTCATCCGTTACTGGCCAGACCCGAATACCCGACCAAGCTTCGAATCTTCTTGGGACAAGCCAATTTCTACCAATGGTTCATGTTGGCATTCTCTCATATTGCATGGACCCTCAGCTAGGTGACCAAGGGTGGTGGTAGGGACAATTTCATGTGCAGGAAGGAGAAACAATGATCATTTGATGATCTAAAACATTACTTGTGCTCAACTCTAGTACTCTCCTTGCCCGATCTGCAACAACCATTCAAGATTGAGACTGATGCATCTGACTATGCTGCGGGTGTAGTTATCACTTAGCATGAGCATCCTGTGGCATACCGTAGTGATACACTCTCTGATACTGTTTGGAAATTCCCCACCTATGACAAGGAAATGTATTCCATTGTCTAAGCTTGTTGTCAATGGAAACATTACATTTTGGGGAAAGAGACAATCATACAGATTGATAACAAGCCTCTGCAGTTAATACAAACATAGGTGAAATTGGAGAATGACTGCCATCAGAAGTGGTCCACCTACCTACAACAATTCTAACTCAATATAAAGTATGAGACAGGTATCTCCAATTGTGTCGATGATTTCCTCAATCGGCCTCCCGTGGTTGCACTCACCACTATGCTCCATTCCTTTGGACATGAAACATCGGAGTGGCCCTAACTTTATTAGCAACATCTGTACTTTTCCACCACATATCAACTCTTATGTACATGCACCATTGTCGCTAATTTTCACATTCAGGACAGATGTTTATTCCATCTGAGCCGTCTTTGTGTTCCTACAAGCAAGTGTGAAAAGATGATTTGGGAATCCCACTACAGTCGGGTGGCAGGACATTTTGGCATAGAGAAAACTTTGGGCATCCTTCAGAAATATTTTTATTGGCCAAAACTTTGACAGGACGTCAACAATTATATCAGATACTATAGTTTCTGCGCCATTTCCAAGCTAGGCATCAAGAAGAAATGATTATACACCCCTCTTCCTATTCCCGAGAAGCCATGAGAATCCATATCAATGGATTACATGTATTTTTTTTCATCCACCAAGAATGGTAATGACTGTGTGTTTGTGGTCATTGATCGGTTTTCAAAGATGGCCATCCTCACAGCCCATAACAAGAATGTCATAGTGGAAGATACTACCAATATCTTCTTCGAACGAGTTTGGGTCCACTTTGGGATACCACAGAGCATCATCTCTGACTGAGACAAAAAGTTCCTCAACACCTTTTGGTCAAGTCTCTAGTCTCTGTTGGACACTGAGCTCACAAAATCCACTGCTTTCCACCCCCAAATTGATGTCCAAACATAGGTTGTCAATCAGATGATTGTGCACATCCTGCACATGTAAAATTCTAAGCATCCCCGTACATGGGACGAGAGTCTTCCATATGTCCAACACTGTTACAATAGGGCTCTCCATAGTTCCACTGACGATAGCCCATTTTAGGTGGGTCTGGGATTCCAACCCTTGGGACCCATTTATGTTTCACTTCCTCTTGCCACTGCATATACAGACTCTTCCCCTGATCAGCCTATGATCGATAAAGCCACCAAATTCGTTGAGCGGATTCAGCACATCCATCAACAGGTCCATGATATTTTGTAGAAATCCATTTCTAAGTACAAGAAACACCATGATCAACATAGGGTACCACACCAATTTTAGGTTGATGACATAATTTGGTTACATTTGGAGAAGGAGCATCTCATCGGTCACCATCAGAAGCTTCGCCCACTATGTTATGGGGCTTACATTATCACCAAGGCTGTGGGTGGCAATGATTTTGAGCTCAACACTCCACCCTTCCTTGGTATGCATCCAATATTCAATGTGGACCTCCTTTGAACATTTTTTCCACCATTATTGGACACCTATGACATTGTCGAACAATTGACACCCACAAAGCTCAACCCTGACTGCATGGAACAAGCATCCACCAATCAGATAGTGGATAGACAGGTCAAGGGCACTCGCCAACAATGGATTTCACTTTATTGGGTTGTCAAGGCAAGGCAAATCCTACACCAAGGCAAGTGGCTCACCTAGGGCCAAATATAGAAGAAGTTTCCTCACCTAATGGGGGAACTCAACGCAATGGATACCATTGCTTCCTAAGAGGGGAGGATTTTTTTAAATTATGAGATTGATTTCTTATGCAGATTAATTCTTTTATTTTCTTCAACACTTTGATTCCATATTAATACACTTCAACAATACCAAATCATAACCGAATAGCAATAACTATGTAGATAAGTAAGCATGCACATCAACAACACATATACCCTGGGGAAACCCTGTATAGGGAGAAAAAACCCAACAAACGATATTCCTTTATTGCATTAATAATGTAATATCACTTACAAATATCCACCATGAATTTTCTTCTCTTAAAGAGCTTGCCAAGATGACTCTGACTTGACAAAGACCTAAGAGACCTTGCTGAAATACTCCTCTGATATGCTACTTCTATTTTTGATATACAACACTGATATGTTGTTGATATACACCTCTGATATGCAGCCTCTATTGCTGATATACAACATTGATATGCTTCTTTGGTATGCTACCTCTTTATCATTGATATGCGCCTCTATTGCTTCACCCTTAACTTGCATATCAAGTTGTGTTGAAGAGAGGGGTCAACCTCTGCTTATATAGGATGAAGAGGAGAAGTGTATGGCTCGAAATAGTAACTTGTTTGCATGCTTTAATCATAACTCAGCTCCATACTTTAGTTCCAACTTAGAACTAGACTTCAGACTGGTATGCTATAGTTCAAAAATAGAACTAGACTTGAGACTGGTATACTTTAGTTCGAAAATAGAACTAGACTTGAAAGTTCAGTTACAACTCAACATTACACTTTAGTTAAAAAATAGAACTAGATTTAAGACTTCAGTTACAACTCATCATTACACTTTAGTTCTAAAATAGAACTAGACTTGATACTTCAGTTCCAACTCAGTATTACGCTTTAGTTCGAAAATATAACTAGACTTAATACTTTAGTTACAACTCGACTCTTTACAAGGCAATTCAAAATTATCTTCATGGTGGATAATGTTACACATTCAAAGGAACTAGATCAATACATTTATATCATTTTCAATATCAGGAATATTGTTTGTTTTTAGCTCATAGGAATTTTATATTCAACCTAACTTTTTCTAGATGCCTTGACTTTTTCTCATGGCTCACAAGGCTTGTCTATGCTCACAGAGGTTGTACGTTCCCCCTAAATTTTGCATTAGACTTACATAGAATCTCGTTCATCCTGACTTTTGGTTTGACTCACAAAGGTTGTACGTTCCCCCTAGCTTTTTTCAATACCTCACAAGACTGGTTGATTCTCCAAATCTCCCTAGCTAGCCTCAGGGTGGTCCATATGGCCTCTCATTGGATAATGATTGTTGATGCTGCCAAATTTAACACTCTCTCTTAGTGAGGGAGTCATTCTCAGCCATAGCAAGCTTGCCTCTCAGTTGCACAAATTGTCTCAATGTCAGAGGCTTGGTCAGGATATCAGCTACTTGCTCGCTCGTGGCTATGTACTATAACTTTACAATTTTTTTTGGACCAAGTCTTGGATGTAGTGGTACCTCATGTCAATATGTTTTGACTTGTCGTGAAATACCGAGTTCTCTATCAATTTTATGCAACTTTGATTATCACAGTGAACCACCGTCGTCTCGAGCTTGTCACCAAACAACCCAGAAACCAATTTTTCGAGCCATACTACTTCCTTGCTAGCATCACTTGTTGCAATGTACTTAGCCTCTGCTATACTCTATGAAATGGATCCTTTCTTTCGAATTGACCAAGAGATCATAGCGGATCCTAAACTAAAGCAATATCCGGAAGTACTCTTCTGATGCACTAGGCTTACTTCCCAGTCAGCTTCTGCATACCCATGCAAAAATAAACCACCACTGGATGTATATATCAGACCATAAGTAATGGTCCCTCTGAGATATATCAATATGTGCTTTGTTTCCACCCAATGTCTCTGTCTCGGTTCAGTCATGAATTGACTCATTGCAATCACTACATAGCATATATCTGGCCTAGTGTGGATCATGTACATCAATGATCCAATCAGCTGCCTATAAATGGTGGGATCCACCAAATATGAACTTGTATCAGAATCATGCAGCTTCCTCAGGTTTGTAATCATTGGAGTAGACATGGATTTGCAATCCATCATACCAAACCTCTTTAGTACATACACTGTGTATTTTCTTTATTCCATAAATATCTCCCCCTATCTTTTCCATACTTCTAATCCTACGAAGTAATGCATCAAGCCTAAGTATTTCATCTCGAATTATGAGTTTATCTCCCTCTTACAATAGGCTATTAGCCCTTCATCTCCTATTAGAAATAGATCATCAACATACATGATTAGTATAACAAGTTGGTTACCTCTTACCTTGAAGTATAGATTTGCATCGACATCAATTTTATGAAAGCCCAGGCTTTTAAGAAGGCCATCAATCATGTCATACCAAACTCTAGGAGCTTGCTTAAGACCATACAAGGCCTTATCTTGAATACATGAGTGCCTTGTTTATGTAGTACAAAACCATCTGGTTGTTCCACAAAGACCTCATGTTCAATCTTTCCATTCAAGAATGATGTTTTTACATCCATTTGATGTAGCTTCCAACCAAGAACGAGAGCTAAAGCAATAAGAGTTTGAATGGAGGTATACCTAGCTATAGGGGAAAAAGCCCCTTCGTAGTAGATTCCTTCTTTCTAAGTGAATCCTTTGGCTACAAATATTTCTTTTAACTTTTCCACACTTCCATCAGCTGCATGTTTGATCTTATAGATCCATTTGGAAGAAACAATTGATTTTTCTTTTGGCCTCGACACAATGTCCCAAATATTGTTCTTTATAAAAGACCTGTATTCCTCAAGAATGTCATCTTTCCATACTTGTAATTTATCTTATTCTTCAAATGAAGAAGGTTCATCATCACTAATGTTGTTCATCAGTGAAACATAGCCTCCAAACCTATGAGGCCTCTTCCTTTCCCTGAAATTTCCTTTGGGAGCAACTATCCTTTATGCTTTCCACACTATTTCTTTAAGCCACCCTGGCTTCCTTTTAGCTGGAGGTTCTTCAAGAGTTCTTTCTAACACTTCAAAGGATCTAGGGGCTCATTACTCAACCCTTCACAAGGTTCCTCCCTGTGATCATCTGACTCTTCATTTTTAGAAGAGGGTGAATTTGGCTAAACTACATCTGATTCATGTTGAAGCTCTTTGGATTTATTAATTGTGGCTTCCTCATGGAAAGTCACATCTATTCTTACCTATATTTTCCTCTGATCTAGTACATAAATCCTATAAGCCTTGGAGTTCTCATTGTACCCCAAAAAAACCCCTTTCTTTCCCGAGGGTTCCATCTTTGTCCTCTTTTCCTTAGGGACATGAATATACACATGACACCCAAATATCCTTAGATTCCCTACTTCAGTTTTGATCCCTGAGAAGTCATCTTCAGGAGTCTTGTCCTTCAAGATAGCATGTGGACACCTGTTATGAATATACATGGAAGTGGAGGTAGCTTCTTCCCATAAAGAATTTGGCAGATCCTAGTCAAACATCATTGCTTTCATTGCCTAAAAAATTGTCTTATTTTTCCTCTCAGCAACTCCATTTTTCTAAGGGTTATAAGGATTCCGATGTGTTTCCATGTCTTCTTTTCAATAAAGGTTTTATACTCTTTGAATTTATCAAATGTTTCACTTTTAGCTTGAAGGAAATATATCCAACATTTTCTTGAGTAATCATCAATAAAAATGACATAATACAAACAACCACTGAGTGAGGGAGATGACATGGGACCACATACATCAGAATGAACCAGATCTAAGATGCCTTAAGCTCTATTGTCACTACTAGGAAATGCTCTCTTTATATTTTTACCTAGCATGCATCCCTTACAAATTTCATTTTTACTAAGAGAAATAGAGGGCATGCCACATACCATGTTCTATAGATCTGGAAGAGCTTTGTAATGAATATGTCCAAGTCTTCTGTGCCACAACTCACTGGAGCTAGTCGCATCATGAGCCAATGCTTGAACTAACTGTCCTGACATGAAGCACTGTCCTCCACTGCGAGTTCCAATGGGTTTTGATGTATTTAAGTGGCTATATGTATCCCATAGTAGTGCCTTCGTGTCCTTGAAGATCACCTAATATCTATTGTCCTCAAGGGTTTCAAATGATAGTATATTCTTCTTGAGCCCTGGAACATATAATACTTCATCAACATGAAGTATAGCCCCATATTCCAATTTGAAGGAGATAGAGCCTACTCCCTCTATCTTGTAACATTTGTCATCCCCAAGCTCAACATGCTCTGCAAAATATTTTGTCTCAAAATCT